>JAKSYS010000234.1:0-81838 GCA_022925895.1 Fragilaria crotonensis | reverse complement strand
ACATGACACATGACATACGAGCACAGACTCGTTCCGCATCTCATCGTGTAGACCATATGAAATACAAGCATAGATTCAGGAGGGGTTGTTTGTTGCGATGGGAACGGGACATTCCACACGACCAACAATCAACTCTGTTAGCAATGGGGACATTCATCAATCTCTTGGCATGGGCCATCGGCTCCATGTGTTTTTTGGTATTTGTGTGAAACACCAACTGAAGAAGAAAAGACCCGATTTCATAGCGGTGCTAAAGGATGAATTCTCCTTGATTGAATGTAATTGTCCTTCCGGTGTCGGGAATGTCGCTTTGAGGCTTGAGAATTTTGTGACCTACGTCGTAACTACCAGGTACCGTATTGCTCGTCTCGTCCCTCCCTGAAGTCATATCGTCGTGCTGTCCAAACTATTGAAAAACGCTCTGATGACCATCGATGGACTTCGATGGCTCAGGTTATTCAGGATGACATTGACATTGACTAAGCTTTACATTCAATTTGACCTAATTCGATTCGTTGTTGGTGGGAGGCGAACAAGACTACACTTCATCCATTGTGACATTCGATGCGTCACTCCGAGAACTCTTCGTAACGGTAGAAGAGTAATCCATGGAAGAGTCGCTTCCAGTCAGCATGTCCACGTTACTGTTCCTGGACATTTCTTTTCCAATTGCCTTCACGTCACGTATAATGTGGATGGGGCCCGCATGAAGGATTGCCATAAAGGGAGGCACCACTGTCAACCTCAATGGAGGAGGAACAACAGCGCGGTCTAAAATGAGTTCAATAATTGCCAATTCGTCGCCAATCATGTTAATGAAACCTCCATCCATGGCCCTTTCGAGCTGCCCAATATGGTACATCAGATTTGATTTCGTGTGCTGCTGATTGATTGCCCTCCAGAGCGCCTGGAACACTTCCTTGACATCTTTGAAAATTAATTTGAACCAACAAGCAACAGCACATTGGTCAGTGAATATGGTCATCACGGAATGATGCAACGGCAGTAAGAACATTGCTCAGCTCACCGGAGGCGAGTTCCTGCGGGAACACGCTGTTCGATTGACATGATGGTCGACGGTGATTGGAAACAAGATATGTGTCATTTTAGCATAACGTTGGTTTGACGAGGCACAATTGAACATCACCCAGAGGACATGGCAAGAATCAGCTATGCGTCAACTGACTTTTCCATGTCGCAACTGACCTTTGCCTGGTGTTGTCGTCGTCTTCGACTACTCCTTGACGGCGTCTTTTGAAATGTGTTGGATCCTCCGATCGCCGTTGGATCCTGCAATGTGCTGCTGAGTGTTGCGGCTTCATCCTCGCGAATGGTATCAAGAGTGCTGGCATGCCGAGTTGTTGCGTTCATGGCACCTTTCTTGCGTTTCTGCATTGGGCGAGACATTTTTTTTATGAATTCCAATCTCGTACTCGAGTGGTACATGATGGTTGATGCTCCATTATTTAACAATGAATCAACTGTTCCATTTGAAATGGAGTCTCCCCGAAAGAGGTATTGGGAGTCTTATGGTGGATCGGTTCGTCCATACATAAGCAACTAGAGTGGAGTGCCGGTGCCTAGAGTGTATACAAGCGCCCAGCCATAGGTTGGTCGTTGCTGTGACAATGAACCAACAAATATCCATCAAAGAAATGTAGCAATGCTCCTTGTCGCACGAGATGCCATTTGTTCATGCGTCGGAATGAACCATGCGCCTCGATCAAGGGAGTCGTATCGTTGGACGATTCCGCACAGCACGAACGCATCGTTGTCAGTACATATGGTGGGCAGCAATTGAAGTCAATTGAAGTCATCGAACCTTTTCCAGTGGGGGAGGATGGAACCAGTAGTTGAGAGCCATGATGCTGTGATAATAATGATCCTTTGTAGATTGACTGGTAACTGTATGGCACTGGGTTTTCTCTCCGAGTCATGGGCTTCCTTGGTTACACATTTCGTCAGACCTGCTGGCTCCTTGGCCAGAATAATTGCTGTTTTCGTCTCCATTTGTGTTGCTTTCACTCTCCGGACCAAGTACAATGTGAAGAGTTCTTCCGTATACAATCCCATCATCGTCGTCGCTCATTGGATCTCCGCTCCATTATCTTTCTTCGTGTATACGCTTACTATGTATACGACTCCAAGATTCATAGATATGGGGATACATACGGGAGTACTGTCGTCTACATTTTACTGGAACGGTGTACGTACATGTACGGTGTATGGAGAGTGTAGAGTTCACGTACTGTACAAGTTGCAAGTACCTGGTACTGTACGTCTGGTTTGTATCCATGGGAGCTCAACGTCGTTCAGTATCTCATCGCGTAGACGACATACTACATAGCGTAGATTCCGGTCCTGGTTGTGTTGCTTACCATGCGCGACAGGCACAAGATCATCGAGTTGTTGTCAATCATCAAGACAATAGTAATCCTTCATCATGTCTGACGACGACGACGACGACGACGACGAAGAGGAATATGAGTACGAGTATGATGATGAACAGGATGAAGAGATGGAAGATAAGTTTGAATACACGGACGAGGAAGAAGAGGCAGACGATGGCGAAATCAAAATGGAAAATGATTATTACAATGCCAAGGGCTTACGAGACACCAATGTTACCGAGGCAATTCAGGCGTTCGAAAAGGTCATTGCTACCGACAGTCAGAGTGAACAAGTCAATTCTCAAGGAAAGAAGTATGGACAATGGTCCTTCAAAGCTATGAAACAGCTCATCAAGCTTCATTTGCGAACTGGAAATTCAAGTGAGATTCTGCGTCATTATGAACGTTTGATGGAATGCATTTCGAGGAACGTCAGTCGAACGCTGTAGAAAAGGGAATCAATGGTATGTTGGACAGAATCTCATCCATTCTGCAAGGAAACTCGTCGTCAAGGGTTCAAGATCCACGCAACCTTGCCAGTGAAATCTACGAACGTACCATCAAGTTCTTTGAACCCAAGAGAGGGCCCTTTCCAAATGATCGATTGTGGTTCAAGACGAATCTCAAGTATGGTCAACTCTTGTACGAAACGAATGAAACGGGAAAACTTCAATTGGTATTGCAAGATCTCAAGAATACTCAATTTTCAGAATCCAGCAGCTCATCGACTCATTTGATGGAGATTTATGCACTTCAGATTCAGCTCTACTCACGCCAGAAGGATAACAAGGAGTTGCGCAAAATATTCGAAAAGGCGCTCGCGGTCCGCGGTGGTATTCCCCATCCTCGCACTCTTGCCTTGATCCAAGAACTGGGAGGCAAGATGCATCTGGCAGCCAGAGAGTACGAGGCGGCAGGCAAGACGTTCTTTCAGGCATTCAAATCGTACGATGAAGCTGGAGATCCGAGTCGATTGAGATGTCTCAAGTACTTGGTTATGGCGAGTATGCTTCATTCCTCCTCCATAAACCCGTTCGATTCTCAAGAAGCGCGGCCGTATCGCGATGATCCCGAAATCGTTGCCATGACGAATCTTGTACAAGCGTTTCATAGTAATGAGATTCAGGCATTTGAAAAAATATTGCGAGAGAATCAAGGTCGAATTATGGAGGATGAGTTTGTGCGAGAACACGTGGAAGACCTGCTTCGGACCATTCGCCGTCAAGTCCTACGACGCGTCATTCAACCATACACTCGTATTTCCTTGGAAGCCATTTCGAAGGAGTTGAATGACATTTCAGTGCGGGATGTCGAGTCCCTTCTCGTGGGTCTTATACTGGATGGGAAATTGGACGGCGAGATTGATCAAGTGGATGGGGTGTTGTTGTTGAAAGGTACCTCCTCGAAGAATGCTGTCATTTCGAACCAGATTGAAGTTTGCGACGCGCTCGATCAGATGGCGACGGCGTTGGAGGGCGTCTCGAACTTCATCACAGGTACCCGTTTGAAGGAGACTAATCAAGGGGCCATGAGGAGTATTACCAATGTCGCAGCTCATTAGTGTGCCTATCGCTGCCATCTGGCTGGATGCAGGAAAAAGACGTTTTGGATGGCCCGGGGTTGCTCCTTTAGGAAGATAGGAATATGCACATGTATTTAGAAATTGCGATTCGTTGCTTCATTGTGTCATCATATACGCGATGCATCCATCAGCATCACATGAGATTTGAATGCATGGTGCATGGTGGATCCAGGCCCAACAACAAGGAGGCTAAAGTAGAGGCTATCGTTGTTCTGCATCATTTACCATGATGCAGTTCGCGTCATTTTGCAGAATCTAATACTACCGTAGTTGTGTCAAAGGCAACCAATACTTCACTTCCATCGGTCGTCAAGTCTTCCCAGCAGTGGTTCTTTTCAAATATATCATGAATGGGTACCAGGTAGCAACTTGTGGAATACAATGCAATTACCTGGTACCTGTACCGTATTCATTTCACTGCATTCCACGACCATATGACTTGATCTTTTACTGGATTGCTCCAGTATTGTTGCATCACTGTACAGCAAATTCCACTTTCAAGTACCGGTATATGAATACGTTGTATGTGTATCCTTCTCGTCTCATAATAAGCCTGCGTATACGGACAAAAAAACAAATTTGTCATTTTTGGATTTCAGTCTACTAGAGTCTAGTTTCTTGTCCACAGATGTGAACTCAATGAACCGACATCGTACGGAAGAGGTCAAGGTCATCGAGTACCTGGTATAGTACAAGTACCGCTTGCTGCCCGCATGCTTGCCACAACTCAGTTGTACGCATGGTACTTTATCCCCAGTATTTTTTGTCGCATGGCATGCGACAAAAATTCTTCCGAGTTTTGGGATATCCCAAAATTTTTGTCCTACGAAAAAGCTAGCGAGAAATTTCGTGCGACAAATGTTTTTCAGCGATTCTCATTGATGCCTACAATTGAAGTTCGCTTGTTGCCCCTTGCATGCATTCCAGAGACCAGTTGTGCACCCTGTCTCCGTACTAAAAGTTCAGGTCTTTGTACACTGTAGGTTCTACATACGGTAGGTATTATCTGTAGACCCTCATACAGAGGTGTATGTGCACTTTGAAGTGCGCAGCAACAACAAGCACCCGCCATTGCATCAACAAGAAATCAATTCTTGCTCTTGAAAGGTCCCCTCAATCATGTCAAACAACAGTGATGGTGGCGATGAAAGTGACTCTGATCTTGAGGATATGATGTATTTGATGTCTGGTTCAGCTGGTGATGCTGATTTGGATGATGCAGACGATGAGGAACCGATAGGAGAATGGAACTTCATCAGAGAGTTTGAGACAACTATCGAGATCGATTTAGTAGACCGACATCTGCTGGAGGTGGCCCGCCAGGAGGTACCAATTGTCCTTAGCCGTCTGAAAGCCAAGATGTTTGGCGGAAGAGTCAGGAATCTGTGGAAGGTTGCACCTGCTCGTTTTTTAGAGGCGTGGATGGATGCTAATTTGCTGGGACATATCAAGCAATTCATCAATAAGAACTTATCTCGGGATTCCGTCTCGAATTCAGAGATACTTGCCTTCATTCGGATTGAATTGATGCTCTCATTCTACCGAGTCTCCCCTTCGTTGTACTTTGATATGGATGAGCGAGCAAATTTTCCATCTGCAGGACAGGGTATGGACCTCATTCGATACCGAGAGATCTTGAAGGCTTTGTCACGGTCTGGCACTTCAAGGCAGGAATCAGCATCAACTTGGACACCTCCTATGCAGCATGACAGAGAAATGGCTGCAGCAATGGAAATTGTTCGTTCAACTGGGTCAGAGCTAGCTTTTGTTGCAGGAGTGACCCAAGTTGGTTTGGACGATGACTTACTTCGGATGCGATCAAGAGGGTCATCAATCACGGGTTCTCACAGATCAACAACCCCTGCAAAGGGTTAGGAGTCATTCATCATGGAGCAGTGTCAGTGGTCACTGGTTTGTATATTGGCGGGCATGTTGCAGCTCGGGGTGAGTCAACTTTGGACTGTGTGAAAATATTGCAGAGGAGTATGACAGGCGTATCATCCGAATCGCAAATCCGACTCGATGGCAACACTTTCTTCTGGGATCGAGGATATGGTGGAGTGAATGGAGAAGTCAACCAGTGGAGTGTGTCGGTTGGAGCTATGCTTTTGGGAACAACAAAGAGAATGCGATCGTTCCCTTTTACATACGACCAACATCCGGGCCCAGACCGGCGGCTTATTGCAGAGAAAGGTGCATCAGCCCATTATTGGGCTACGAAGGCGATAAGAAATGGTTCAAGAGTTACACATCAATATGCACTGGCCAGTCGAAACGGCTTAGGCCGGGTGGTTCTCATGCAAACGACTGATGACAGGTACGGACCGGGAAAGTTTACCCTTGTAACCCGACAACGAGGATGCGATGTCGCTCCAGAACCTACAGATGATGAAGTAATTAGACTGTTTGAAGCAGACCATGTTGAGCAGCTGACAGATACGCAACGATCTCCAGAATGGTTCAACCAGCGTCAGTTTCAATTACTGGAACCACTGCTCTTGCACTATGGAAGCGCTATGCGCATCGGGCTCGTTACACCGCCAGTGTCACCAGTGGAGGAGCTGTCGCACAATATCCTGTCAAGCTGTAAAATACTTGGGTTGAAATGCTCGATGAACTCATTCCAAATGAGGCTGTGGCTGATCGGATTTACAGTAGACATGAGTTAGTGGGGTTGTCGGTTGCACACCTAAAGATATTTGCCGAGCGAAATCTCTGCTGGTGACAGGGAGCAAAACAATTCTCATTGATAGAGTGCTTTCATGGGGAGGATCTGATCAGTCAAACGGGAATGCCCAATACTGGAACTTCTTCTGGAGAAGTGGTTTATGTCGCCCTTGCCTCATCGACCTCAATGCGTGAAGGTACCCTCAATGAGTCAAATGTATTGTCAAGACTTCCCTGTTTCTTGATCAGGAAAGCGATTTCGTTGTGACACATATCAGGGAATATGGCTTGTTATGTGCAAAAGGTATGTTCTATGCAGCATTCTCGCCCGATGCGATTGCAGTTGCGGAGAACGAAAACATATTTGGCGAGGAGAAGGTATTCCTTTCATAGTGGAGATCAAGAGCAAATGCACCCCGCAACAGTAATGAAAGAGACCGCATTGGCCAGGACCTACGGCACGTGTCCAACGATTTATGTTGTTATGACGGATCCTCCTACGAACGACGACTTTAAACGAATGATTCCTGAGCCCAGTACAGGTGTCAATTGTTGCATGGCATTGCATGTGGCAATCTGCGACATGCTTTCTATGTGGTGGCATCATTGCACAAGATAATTCGTGTTGTTCATGTGAATGTTGATGAGCAGGTGGTTGAGCAATATCGATGTGCATTGCAAGAGGTACATGATCGTGAGCTTTCCTGGGTACTTCATGGTCGTTTACCGTGTTTGGGAGGAATGAAGCTGAGGCATGCAGTTGACGAGTACACTGTTCAAAATACGTTGGAACTATGGAGAGCAATCTATAATCTTGTGAAGACCAGGGCAGACCGTTGCCAGCAGGACGCATGTTGATTCCGACCATTGTAGCAATGTGGAATCGAAGCAAAGGTCCTGTTGATGTGTTCGCGGTACATGAAGAACTGCCATGCTCGGCATGCACAGCTCTCACCATTGGCACACATATGGCTTCGTCTTCTGATGTCTCGAGTTTATAATGCATATCAGAGCTACATTCTCAGTCGCTCTGTTGCATTCCTGCTAAGTGATGGGTGCAATTTGTATGCTGCATTCCAGGCACACCGAAAGCTGTATGGGTCTTTTTCAAAGTTCTGCAGTTCTCTTGCTAAAGACCTAACACTCGAGGTTTCAGGTGATGACAGCAGCGACAGTGAAGGAGGAGATGATGGTGGTATCAGCATCCAGCAGACGGGAGAAGGAAGTGTTCTGAACACAAGCGGAAGGTCTGTTACATACAACAAGCGCGAGCTGTACTTCACAAGTCGCGAGATGATTCAAAGACGATTGGACCAGTCATTGCCACATGTTCTATGCAAAGTGGAATCAAAACCAACAAGCTGTGTCTGGTGCTGCAGAAAGAGGCATGATCAACCCGATCCGAAGCACTGCAGGCATGGTCGTACGACGAAGTTCATGTGTCCTGTGTGCATGGTCAGCCTTTGTCGTGTCAAGCGTTTCAACGGCAGGAGCTGCCATGAGTTATTTCATACAAGCAGATCATTGGTAGACTATTGCACAGCCGAGATGGATGCTGTGGTTCACGTCATCCCGCATCAAAACCGACCACCACCTCCGAATCGAGGTTCAGTGAATCCAGATGATTCTTCTCAGGAAAACGAGGAGCCACCTGCTCCTCGCAGAGTTCGATCTCGGATTACTCCTGTGGTAACACGAAGACTTCAGATCGCTGAGACCAAGGAGAGCTCCAATAAGGCGGTTTTAAGACTGAACATCATTGTGTCAATGTGATCACCGCGAGTCTCCTCGTGTTAATTTTTCAATAGTCGTACTTTTTTGTCGCATGCTAGCTTTTTTCATGCGACAAACTCGTGCGAACTCCGAAAAAAATTGATGAAGTTTGCAATGTTGTAACTTTGCGAGCATCATGATTAGGAAGTTATCCTCACAGATATAGGAAGAAGGTTAAAAGCATTACAGATCGCACTTTTCAGAATCAAATGGTTTGTTCCTCCGTTATTGGGTTTCAACATTTTGTCGTCTTTTTTGTCGCACGGAATTTTCGCACTGGGGTTATACTACTATGATAGTATGGTACTCGTATCATACCAGACAAGTGAACTTGGAGTATTGCGAGTATTCGAGGGAGAAGAAACGAAGGTGACGATTGCGCATTTATGTGTATGTGTACCTATACATATAACATACGCACATGCTGTGCACCTTTTCCGTTGTGTGCACACGACAAATTTAACGCTTCTATGTATGGGTTTACGAGTGCTATAGGCCAGCTTTCAATAATGGGAGACAAAGTTGTGGCGGGCTGCCGTTATCGAACGTTACAGATTTGTGTAATTGTGCCTTGAAAAATGTGTTTTTGTGTTTATTCGTTCAAGAAGGCTGAGTAGCGTTGCAGATGTCAGATCCAGGAGACATCGTTGCGTACTTGGAATTTAGTACTCATGCTGCGTTGGGTGAAGATTCTCACAATACACACGTTGTTTGGAGTGCAGGTGTTGTTGCTCGTCTCTCCTAAGCTTCAGCTGCCATGAAGCTCACTGTTCTCATCGTCATCTTTGGCGTTGCTGTCCAAGGCCTCGACATCACTGTCGAAGATGCTGTTTCTATTGTCAAGGACACGAGTTCCGTTATCTTCGAGACCACAACTGGCAGCACAACTGAAGGCTTCCTCGCTGTCAAGATCGAGGGATCCAGTTCTGTGCTCTCGAGGAAGAATTCCGGCACTGTAATCCATCGTGGCCTCAAGAAGGCGCGTGGCAAAGCCAAGCGCAAGCGCAAGAAAAAACCGCATAGTCCCGCACCAACCACTGCATCAACCGCCAAACCTTCTGCCCGCAAATCTAAGCACAAGCGCAAGGTAAAACCAACTGCAGCACCTACATCAGTACCTACCGCCCCACCAACCGCCCCACCAACCGCCCCACCAACCGCAGCACCAACCGCCCCACCAACCGCCCCACGAACCGCCCCACCTACATCAGCACCTACATCAGCACCTACATCAGCACCTGCATCAGCACCTACATCAGCACCTACATCAGCACCTACACCAGCACCTACATCAGCACCTACATCAGCACCAACCGCAGCACCTACTGTAGCACCTACTGTAGCACCAACCGCTGCACCAACCGCTGCACCAACCGCTGCACCAACCGCAGCACCAACCGCAGCACCAACCGCAGCACCAACCGCAGCACCAACCGCAGCACCAACCGCAGCACCAACCGCAGCACCAACCGCAGCACCAACCGCAGCACCTACAACAGCACCGACAACAGCACCTACATCAGCACCTACCGCTGCACCTACGGACGCTCCAACCGCCGCACCAACCGAAGCACCAACCGCAGCACCTACAGCCAAACCAACTGCTTCCCTGGTGACGCAATCGTCACGGTCCACGGGAAGGGTCAAGTGAGAATGAGGGATGTCAAGATTGGAGACTGTGTTCTTGGGATGGGTGGGAAATTTCATCCTATCTACGCTTCAACCATTGGTCGATTGATGCATCCCCTGTGTACATCCGTCTCCACACAAATGGTACCTCTGCTCCACTCGAGATCTCGTCGCGTCATTTTGTGTTTCGCTTCGATCAACAGGAAATTCCTGCGGTGTCTGAATTCTTAAAGGTTGGTGATGTCCTTCTTGGCGCGGATTCCACACAGGCCGCGCTTGAGATTATCAAGAAAGATAGTGTTATGAAAAAAGAATTCTATGCACCACTCACCGCTGATGGTACTATTGTTGTCAATGGAGTTGTTGCCTCAAGCTACGCTTTACCGCAATCTCACTCCCTCGTCGAGGACCTACATGATTATGTGTATTTGTGGGGCAAACACAAGATCATGTCAATCAATGCGTTTAGTCATATTCGACACAGTCCCCTCCGCCTTGCATCTCTTGGAATCTCACCATGGTTTGGCATGCTTGCGGACAAGGAAGGAAGGAACGTCCTTTCCTTAGCTTACAAAACATCCGACAGGTGGATGCATTCCAGCACTCATGGCTTCGGCGTTGTGGCAGTTGGAACTGTGCTCTTTTGTAGCTTGTGTGGGTTTTCTTTCTTTTGCTATTTGTTCGAGTGTATCGTCGGACCAGTCATGGGTCCAACTGTCATGGCTTTGGTCATCCTCGCATCCGTGGTGACATTCAAGAAGCAGCGCCAGACCAGGACCGCCGGCGGTATTGTGAAGCTGAAAATCCATTAGGGTGTTGCTGCACTGAAGTACAAGAACCAGGCATACACGTCATACGCCGTGTACTTCGATGAACATTAGGTAGTAGTTTATTGGAATAACGATTGTTCTTCTCGTCTGTGCCGTTAAAGTCGTATGTCGTATCGACGTGTTGTCCAAATTTCTGAACGGCCAAATCAAGGCAGGTCAATCCGAAAGGAAACTATGCATGCAACGATCATATACCAGATTGCCAAAATAGAACAAGACTACTAGGGTTAACTTACTATTAGGCCTAGTTTTACTCGTCTTTGCTCCATCATTGACAATGAATCAACTGCTACGTGCGAAATGGAGCCTCTCCGAAAGAGGTATTGGGAGTCTTATCGTGGATCGGTTCGTCGATACACAACTGGAGTAGACTCCGAGGGCGTTGAGATCTTGTCGAGTCCTCTAGTGTAATGTCGTATACTATAAGCTACCACATTAATGGGAAGGCGCTGTTGGTCATATTCCTCATTGTATTTGTCACCGCTTTTCATGGACGTATCATGCGTAAAGCGTGAGCTGGAAAGTACAAAACTTCCGACACGTCACCATTCTGCAAGTGCCGATGGTCGTCGCTGTGACAATGAACAAACAAATAAAATAGCGACGTTCCTCGTCGCGAGACTCCATCGTTCGTGTGTCGGAACGAGCCAAGAGTGCGCCTTAGTATACAATCTATCAACGAATCGTTGTCATCTGATTGCCCCGAATGCATCTTTGTCAGTGTACGGACAACTGAAGTCGTCCATCTTGTCCGGAGGATGGAACCAGTAGTTGAGAGCCATGTGATAATGGTCCTTTGTAGATTGACTCGTAACTTCATGGAACCAACCAGCTGGTAAGTAAAGTGACTGTCCTGCTTTCAAATGCACAACAGCTTCGTTGACACACGAAAATCCTTCGTGCTCTGTTCTCAACTCCTCAAGGGAACGGCCTCGCAGGTCTATCCGAGAAAAGTTGTTGGGTTTTCTCTCCGACTCGAGTCATCGGCTTGGCCACACATTTCGTCAAAGTCGTCCCTGGCTCCTTTCCCAGAAACATTGTTGTCTTCGTCGCCATCTGTATCGCTTCCACTCTCTTCACCAAAGCCCTTGCCATACAACGCTTCCTCGTCAGTGTCGTGCTGTTCGACATCCGTGTCATCGTGGTCGTCTGTTGCTTGTTCCACAGGCAGACCGTCCGGTCGTGTTTCACTACCAACATAACTAATGAGACCATTTGGATGAATGCGATGAATCTCCCCATAAGTCTTCATGTGCGGAGCGCAATCGGGCGAAAAGAGTCGAAAGGTCTTGGATCCGTGCAACAAGACATAAAAATTGTCATGAAAGTCGTGATGCAACCCCGAACTCGTCCCGGTGTGGGCAGCACTGCCGCCATTTGTTCCCATCCACAGATTGCACGATTGAAGTATCAAATTTCCTGCCCATGACAACGTGTTTGGAATGATTTTGTTGTCAATCAGTTGTTTGCATGGAGTCGTTACGATTGGTCTAGCCACATCGTTATCACCATTCTCATCATCGTCCGTTAGTTGTGTGGATAGATAAAGCAAATGTCCATCTGATTGTTCTAGCGCTTGACAAAAATCCTGGACTTTCATCATCAATTGTCGATCGGGACATCGCAACTGACCAAATGTTTCTCGAGCATCCAGCCGACGTTCCACCTGGACTAGTTCCTGGCCCGCCACTCGGATCAGTTGTTCCTTGTCTAACACCAGCGATTTCGTAGCTCGACAGGCATCATCATCGTCGTCTTCATCATTAGCGAGTATTGAAGGGCGTGAATCACACAAGGCTTACGTTGTGAGATGCAATCGTTCCATAGAATTTGTGGAAATTTGTTCGTGTGAATGTCAGAATCACCATATTCGTTTGGAACGTAACTTGGGATCATGGTGACGATGTTGGGGCCTGTTTTAGTCTTCGTTTCGACAGTACAAGTACCTAAACTACTACCAGTTGCACCAGTACCAGAGACCGTCAATGATGACGGTATTAGCGAAAATCCAACATACTGGTTCCTGACGTTCCACGCCTCGCCATCGCTACTATCACTCTCGTCGTCGACGTCGCAGCCGTCTCTTCTGCATCTCTTGACCTGACTTGGCTGAAGTATCTGCAGCTGGTGTTTATCACATTGTTTCACTTTAACTGACGAATGATGTGAAGAACTATTCACATTGATCCCATCTTCGTGCTTGCTCATTTGCTCATCGCTATTTTGTGTGCCCAACTACCGAGTCCCGACCCCAGATGTCCATACTCAGAGTATAGAGTACAAGTACCAGGTACCGGTATTGTACCGGTACTGCTCCCGTCTATAGACCTACTGGATTATTAACTTACAGTCGTACACGGCACGCGACACTCAGGACAGTACAAGTATGCATACCCCGTATGATACAGAAAAGATCCAACTATTTTGCGATATGTCGTGGCATGAAGGTCATACGTACGAATTCTAATATAACCCAGGTACGATTCACCAACGTTCCGATTCCTTTGATTGCCTCCTTTCCTTGCGGATGAATCATGATAGTTCTCAGCTCATAATGCTGCTGATTGATGATAGCAGTGCATCACCTACACTTCATTTTTCGCGTTTACTTTTGCCTCTCAAGGACGCGACGAGTCCTACAGAAGTTGTGCATTGTTGGCACACTAGGAGTTGTACTCGGATTATCGGAGGAAAACTGGTTGCAAGGACTTTGAAGATCAATCGCGATCGCTTCGGCCATGTCATCGGCTCCTTCTACTTCCTCTGCGATCGCTTCGTTACCGGCAGCCTCAACGGTTGAACGTCACAACCAAGGAAGTGCTAGTGGTAAAAAAAGATTGGAACATGCACCACCGAATGAACCAATACCTTCAACCGGAATTCGAATGGCAGACTCTTCGGAAGGCCTCCGGTTTCTAATGCAAGGAATCAAGACGGCACTGCCGGAGCACTTCCCTTGGCACCACCATCGCGCAATACTGCAACAAATGGAACATTCCTGTCTCCAATAAGTGCGTATGATCCCCCAGACAGCTAACGAATGAAGACTCCGCAGGAGAATATACCAGTGGGCACAACAGCAATCGCATGGCTGCCGAAAGCGATGTAGACATTGTGGAAGCCTATCGAGTACCCACGCAATGGTATCGACGTCCCGTGTATCGATTGATTTTGGTGGGCAGTATCTTGCTTGTGTGCTGTCTTGTTGGCGCGGTGGTGGCACTGGTAATACTTGTCAATCGACCCCCATCTGCAGCAAGCAGCTCTTCATTGACGTCCCCACCCCTGTTATAACTACATCCCCAGAACGAATTACAGCGACCCCCATATCAGCGCCAATTTCTTCACCAACTCCTGGGAGCCCCACCGGGGCCCAAGTACAGCAGCGCCCACCACACCCGATCCGACTGCGGCGCCCGCGACCCCGGAACCAATCACGGCGACCCCATATCAAGTTTTCACCAATAACGGTAGTGCTCCCCACCAGCGCTCCAACGACAGCAGCGCCCACAACCGCCGAAGCAACTGCGGCATCTCCCACGCCGGATCCAATCACGGCGCCGCCTTCGCGGGTACCAACCACAGCGCCTCCGACCTTGGAACCGACCGTCTTGACGCCGGAACTAATCGCCTGCAACTTTCTTTCCATGCGATACGTGAATGTGTGTCGATCGGCCTTGGGGTTTCAAGACACTACGAGGGGTTCCACAATTCCAAGTGAGATCGGACTCTTGACGCAGTTGAAGTATTTGAACGTCAACTTCAATTCGTTGACTTCCACAATTCCAAGTGAGATCGGTTTATTGACACAGTTGACGGCATTGGATTTCGGCGTCAATTCGTTGACATCCTCAATTCCAACTGAGATCGGACTCTTGACACAGTTGACGGCACTAGGTTTCTCGTACAATTTGTTGACTTCCACAATTCCAAGTGAGATCGGATTCTTGACACAGTTGACGTGGTTGGATTTCTCCAATAATGCTTTGCAAGGGACAGTTCCGTCATCGCTCTGCCCAATCACTCCTAGCGACGGGTATAGCTTTATCATTGTTGACTGTTTTGAAGTTACATGTGTTTCAGGTTGCTGCTGGGATCGTTATGAGGATGGTTCTCTCTGTAGCTGAGGGAATGAATGAACGAATAAACGAATGAATGTGTGGATGAATAAAGGGAAGAATGGATGAAGGCACCAAGGCAAAGGCACACGAGGCTGTACGTGCGTGAGCTTGAGATCGGATCGGAATTGTATGATGCGTGATGGATAATGGGTACTACCAAGCAAACGTTGATTGGACAGCCAGGGTCGGGTAACTTCCATGCTCGAATCGTCTCCAGTAATTATAAATGTTTACTCCAGTACGACTACACCACCATGTCTATTGTCGATCACTCTAGCTACCGTAGTAGAGGAGTACACCACAACGATGGAGCCATTACATACAAGTTTAATTTGTTGTCAGGGTCGGGTAATTTCCAAGCCCAAATCGTCTCTAGTTATTCCAATGTAAACAAGTCTTACTAAAAGCAAGTTCCTACTCCTACTCCTCCATTTGATCCGCACCACCAATTCCAGCACCAGTCACGGTAAGTCTCTGTGCCGAACTCTTCTTTCGAGCTGCAATTCTGGCACGCGCCGAATCGACCACATTCCTCATGACTTCCTCTCTCTTCGCCACAGCTGGAGCCAACAATTCGATTGATTTCTCAATTTCAACTCTTGCTTGCTTTTTCTTTTCCGCCTTGGCATCAGTCATTCTGTTTTGAAAGAATCGTTGTTCACGACTCTCCTTAATCTGTTGTACTTTCTGCATGGCCAATATGGTCTTCCCCATGAGATCACGATCATACTTGACTGGTCGATTTCGTCTCTTTTCAAATTCAAACGTGGAATCGACAGCCATTTCCTTCCCCGGGTCTTGCGAAAGGCCTTGGTCCAAGCGACCTTTCGTGGATTGCGCTTCTTGTTGAAATTGCGATGACATTTCGAACGACAGAAACGGAATTGTTTCGCATCGTTACGAACAAATGTCATTCCATGACCAGGATAACACGGTGATGAACAGAAGTAACACTTTTCAATTCTCATGATGCTGCTTTACAAAGAGATGTTGTTGTGGATGATTGCTGTTGTTGATGACACTGTTCTGCAAATGGAACGAGTGTATGGAAATTGGTCGTACAATTGATACACTGGCAACGTCGCTGCCGAAGTTGGACGATAGTACTGTACGCCTTACCCGTATTTCACTTGAAAACGAGAAATCCATGGAGGCGAAATCGGTGGTGGGGATTGTCTTCTCGAGTCGATTTAAGCACGAACGACGGACGGTGAGAATTCATCCTCGAAATCGGACAGATCGACACTGCAAAGTACGGAGTACGGTACAGTACTCCAGTACATTTGCGTCCTACAGTCTACAGTCCTTGTACCGTGTTGTTAAGTAATAATTGTGCAAGTACTGGAGTGCTAGTACCAGGCACATGGGGTACTGTAGTACTCCTGAGTGTACCGTAAATTGCTCCTCGGTTTTGAAGAGATTTTGACGGAATCTCATGTTCATCCTAAAAGCAAAATATAGTGGTTCTTAAGAGATGCTTATAGAATAACATTCTTGCATGGCACGCATTGATCATGAGCACCATTCATCACCCAACTGGCATCACCATGGAAATTGTTTTGATAGAAGCCAATAGCAATGGTTGATCATGTTATCAACATGATGTTTGTGGCACACTTATTGAGGAAGATGTTGATCTAAGGCTCCAGAGTGTACAAATTCTCAACAGTCTTGGCAGAGAAGAGACTACAATTGCTGCATACCATGTATTGGATGGCATTGACTAGTGTCGAGTAGAATTTTCGCATTGTCAAGAAGTCGTAGTCCATGCCAAAACATTTGATGGCATTTTGGTACAAGTGATAGAGATCTTTTTGCCGGTTGGGAGCGACAGGCCAATCAAGCAAAAAAGTGGTGACAACAACACGGTTATCAACATCATTCCGATGCTGAAACTCCTCTTTTCACCATCCTTGATCCTCAAATTGCCTCCATTTTAGGTGTAACAGTCCTTAAAGGCAGAGGAGTATGGTTTTCAGTACATTGGTACAGTAGTATTGTAGCAGAAGAGAGTGTCCTAGCAGTACCATTACCTGAAGTACTATGCACTGTGCACGGACCACGATGCTGTGCGCGCAACGACATGCTTTTGCTTCAAACTCTTCAAACGCCTTGGGAGTTGGGAGTCTGTCGTATGTATGCATGTGTATGTAGATCTTGGTTTTTCGTCATGCGATCACTCCAGTCCCGGATATGGAAGTGTATAACAGGATTTTTTCATTCAAGTTGTATTAGGCTCAATCTTAGCGAGGACACAGTGTGTTGAAAGAGAACACAAACTAAAAAAATATTTGTTGATGTCAGAACACGGTTCGATGGTCGTGTCGCTTGCCTTCGGACCAAAGATTTGAAAGTGTGTTGTCATCGACACAGCGGAATCTGTATCGTCTACCCAAGTACTGGAGTACATAAGTACTGTAGGATGAAAATAATTCAAATCTGAAAATCTCTGACTAGAACGACTTCATGCTATTGGTTAAGAAAATCATTTTGTGTCGTATACTCTGAAGTACTCGAATACCGTAGGAAAATATTATGCGAATTTAAATTCTCTGACTAGAACGACTTAATGCTATTGGTTAAAAATTCAGTTTGTGTCGAATGCTCGACACACGAGATTTGAGTTTGTGTCCGCGAAAACAGGGACACAATTGTATTTTTCATCAAATCTCGTGTGTCGAACGTCGAACGCCGACACAAACTCCAATTTACTGTGTTTGTGTCCTGGTTGTGTCCACGCTAAGGCAAAAAACACAGACACAAATCATTTTTTTCGGAGAAACTATTTCGTTTGTGTCGAAAAAAAACACACTGTGTCCACGCTAAGATTGAGCCTTATACTGTATTGTATACCATACCACGTGGTATAATACAGCTGTTCTGACAGTAGCCAGTAGTCTAGTACTAGAGTACCCCAGTACGACTGCCAACACGGAATCGAGCCAGGTGGTGGGCCCGCCGCAGTTGGAAAATTTTGTTGAGTTTGGTGTAGGCACTTCATGCAAAATATCATGTCAGAATTATTGTTTGGGTGAGGTTTGCTATGATACTTTCACTCATTTTCCACGGCTGGCACTGAGTTGTACGAATTGTGAGGGCAAAACATAGTTTTAGTCATATCAAAGTCTCCTTCCATTTCTGTTGGCAGCTTGAAAACACTCATACATATTCACATCAAACTCATTCATTTGAGAGCCTTTGGCATTATGTTTTACTCATATGTCCGATGGAAGTTCACAGTATTGTTCCGGAAAGAATCCCCTGTTTATTGAGATACTTGAGTTTGGCTCTGTATTGATATGCATTGACCCTCCATAAAAGCATCAAGCTATCCAAAAGCTCTACTGTGCTTCTTGCTTCTTGCACTTCAGTCAATTATCTTGAAGTCTGCCTGAGCATTATTGCAATCTTGGGCGTGTCTGTCTCTGACTCATCTCCTCTGAGCCTGTAGAATTCAACAAAATGTTCACAAATTTTATCCCATTCCTCATATTTAGATTCACCTCTGATATTTGTGTGCTTTTGTGCTGGTTGCAGATCTGGAGGATGTCAATACTATCAGAATTGTGTATGTATGATGATACTCGTCGCTCGAAACACCCGCATGACCATGAAACCCTAACTCTAAACATGATTCCAATAATACAATTATACCTAACACCCTCAAAAATGGAGTGGTATAATACCACGGTATGATAAAATTTGAATTATACCGGGAGCCCGTCTATGTCCCCTTTTCGAGCCGGTCAAACGTTCTATATAAATCTACTTCGTGAAATTAACTGCGTCGTCAGCCAACCATGTACTTTTTATGGGATAAAAAAAAAACCTCCAGAATCTCATCTCCGGATGGTATTCGTATAGACAGTGATGTAGAAGCTACGCAAGTAAAAGATTGACCGGCTCGAAAAGGGGACACAGACGGGCTCCCAAACATACATAGACGGGCTCCCCATCCATAATCCCGGAGCACATATTGTGGCCTAATCGATGAGTACCAGTAATACGTGGTACTAGTACCTAGTACCCCAGTCCACCATGCTGAAACTGTGCGTCCGAAGGTTTTCGGAAGTTGCTTGCATATATGAATCCGAGTAATGGGCGCAATGTTCGGTATGTTCCAGATGAATATGCCTAATGCGCTTAGAATTGATGCGCTTATAAAGCACTTGCACCAATCAAAATCGTCCGAATTTCGGTTGGGGTTGCCCCTCCCCGAAAGAGTCATCTACCTGTTCTGAAAATATCAATAACGGTTCAAGGCAGGTTGCAAGCAACACCTGTCGAGAGTTTATATATCTTAATTTCGCCTTCATTGTAAACATTTACGACGGTGTTGGTGCTGGGAAGAGCGAGACTTGAAGGTTCAACGAACTTGACGGTTACTGAACGCACGCTCGTAGAGCGTGTGCGTGATGGTTTTCTTTTGGTTTTTTTACGATCTCTTGGTAAAACACAAGTACTCGAGTGTTGCGAAGTGCGGCGAAGACTGCTAATTTGGTTGATCTATTTAAAAGTACTGAGTACACGGGTGATATTCATACAAGGTAGTTCAGCTACGGCACACGTACAGACTTCGTGTTACATGTTACATGTTTGATCTTGTGGTCATGAGCGTTAAAGTGACCTTCATACTTAGGCAGGGGTGTAACAGAATTATTGACTTCGAAATTGCAACGGTGATGGTGTTCTTTTGGTTTTTTTTACGATCTCTTGGTAAAAACACAAGTACTCCGAGTGTTGCGAAGTGCGGCGAAGACTGCTAATTTGGTTGATCTATTTAAAAAAGTACTGAGTACACGGAGTGATATTCATACAAGGTAGTTCAGCTATGATACGGCACACGTACACAGACTTCGTGTTACATGTTACATGTTTGATCTTGTGGTCATGAGCGTTAAAAGTGACCTTCATACTTAGGCAGGGGGTGTAACAGAATTATTGACTTCGAAATTGCAACGATGACGTTTTGGACGATTTTGATTGGTGCAAGTGCTTTATATGCGCATTAATTCTAAGCGCATTAGGCACTCTCGTTCCAGATCCCAGTTTCGTTCGATCTTCTTGCTATTCTCCTTCGTCGAGGGCTCTCAGCTCATGAAGCTGGTACTCGGAGTACCTGGTACTCTACTAGTAGTAACATTGCTCTACTAGCAACAAGGTATTGAGAAATACGAGGTTGTGATTGTACTCCAGCACCCTTCTGACCTCAGAGTACTTGTACTGAAAGAGTCCCTAATCCGAGTATCATACTCGAAGGTGATCTGATTCGATCAACTCACGTGCACATTTTTCTACTCCAGTACTCAATATAAATATACAAGTAGAAATCTTGTTTTCTGATGGAAAATCGAGGCAGTGCCGACGACATTGACAACGTTGTTGTCGAGGCATTCTATGGGTGACGGCATCGAGGAGGAGGACGACGACGTTTTTCGAAGAAAGTTCGTCGGATGAATTTCCAGGGATGGCCACGGAGTCTTCGGCTGCTTCTGGTTCCTCACTTCCGTCCGCTTTGGTATCACCATCATTGGCACTGGTGAATAATGCCGATGAGGATAATGGTGGTCGTCGCGACCTTGTTCATGATGTTGTTGAAACAAAGAAATTGGAACTTGCACCACCGAGTGAACCAATGCCTTCACCTGGGTTGCGGATGGTAGACTCCATGGCAAGAAGGCCACCGGCAGGTGTTGCAAGCAATCGCGACGTTGGTCCCGGCGCATTTCCGAGCGAAGGATCCGATCGCATCACAGCGGCACGTTGGACATTCAGGCCACCAATTCGTTCGTATGATCCGACCATCAGCCAGTTAACAACAAGTGAAGAATTCAAGCAGGAAGAGAAAGTGCCAAACTCCGCAGGGGCATATACTGGTGCGCACGACAACAGCAGTCTAATTGCAACTGGAAGTGGTTTGTACGCTGTGGACGCACAACAGGTACCGGATGGAAACGAGGAGGGAACGGTGGTAGTTGCCGAGGCCCAGTACGTTAGAATGAAGCGGTACCAATCTCGATGCACTTCTTTGGGTCTTGTCTTATTTGTGAGCTGTCTTGTTGGCGCGATGGTTGCAGTTGTTTTTCTTGTCGTTCGATCAACAGCTGCAGGTAGCAGTTCTTCGTCGATGTCCTCTCCCACCACCATTCCAACCCCGACACTGGCACCAACTAAAAGCCCATCTGCGGCGACCACTTCACCAGCCGCTTCACCAACCACTGACTCCACTCGAGCACCAACTGTAAGTGTATCCGTCATCCCGACGACGACCTCCACGACGCAGGTGGTAATTGCTTGTAACTTTCTTTCCATTGCAAATGTGACGAGGTGTCGATCGACATTCACGTTTGGCAACGCAACGACTGGTTCGGCAATCCCAAGTGAGATCGGAGTGTTGACACAGTTGACGTACTTGAATTTGGACAACAGTGCGTTGACTTCCACAATCCCAACTGAGATCGGACTCTTGACACAGTTGACGTACTTGAGTTTCTACAACAATGCGTTGACTTCAGAGTCCCAAGTGAGATCGGACTCTTGACACAGTTGATACAGTTGGATCTCGCCGTCAATGCCTTCACATCCGCGATTCCAAGTGAGATCGGACTTCTGACAACTTTGACGACATTGGATTTTTCCGGCAATCTTTTACTTCCACAATCCCAAGTGAGATCGGACGCTTGACAGAGTTGACGTTGCTGGATTTCTATGGCAATTCGTTGACATCCGGAATTTCAAGTGAGATCGGACTCTTGACAAAGTTGACGGCGTTAGATCTCTCCAACAATCAGTTGACTTCCACAGTCCCAAGTGAGCTTGGACGCTTGACGCAGTTGACACAGTTGAATCTCGCCAACAATGAGATGACTTTCACAATTCCTAGTGAGATCGGGCTCTTGACACAGTTGACAACCTTGTATTTCAACAACAATTTTTTTTCTTCCACCATTCCAAGTGAGATCGGACGCTTGACGCAGTTGACGTGGTTGGATTTCTCATTGAATTCATTGACGTCCACAATTCCAAGCGAGATCGGACTCTTGACACAGTTAACTGATTTGGGTTTCTCCAACAATCAGTTGACTTCCACAATCCCAAGTGAGATCGGACGCTTGACACATTTGACGGCATTGAATTTTTACGACAATTCGTTGACATCCGCAATTCCAAGTGAGATCGGACTCTTGCAAGAATTGGCGGCATTGGATTTTAACAGCAATCAGTTGACTTCCACCATTCCGAGTGAGATGAGACTCCTGACACAGTTGACCACGTTGGGTTTCTTCAACAATACGTTGAAGGGGACAATTCCGTCATCCCTCTGCTCACTCCCATTTCTTAACTCGAGTATCTTAATCGACTGTGGTGAAATTGTATGTTTATCAGGTTGTTGCTCCGATCGTTATTCTATTTCCTGCGGCTAAAAGAATGAATAAATGCGCAATGTTTGCAGTGAACGAATGAATGGACGAAGGCAGCTCAAATGATGTACTCCAGTACTAGTATTCATTCAATTCTTTCATCGGCGTGATCGTCATCGTCATCTATATGATGGACGAAATGCAAAGCAGCAGTTGCTGCTCTCCTGTCGCATCCTGCCGACACTTGGAGGTGGCAGGTGTTACTTTTTCCCATGGTTGATGACAATTTGGATGGATGAAGTTGAAAATCACAGATGACTAGTTGCTCAGAATTTTGATATTGGAGCTGTTGGTGCATTCGGGTCCTCGCCGCGCACTTTTCTCTCGGTTCAGGTGATGCAAACCAATGTGTCTAGTTGACCTGTCTCGGTGAAAATGTCGGTATCGTTTCGGATGAGCCAAATTGAAATTGGCATTAACAGTGAGTCCACTACTAGCTACTACATCACCTCATCAAAAAGACTCCAGCTTGTTATAGTCATTTGCAGAATACTGCTCAGAGTGAATCGCAATCCCACTTGGTGTCTTCTTCTGCTTGGCTTTCTTCTCGTCCTTGACAATTTCAACCTTGACAATCTCTCAAATGTTGGAGGGCAACTTTGTCCTGGTCTTGGTGTTCTCTACAATCATCTTGAAGTAATGCTGGCACAACTCAAAGTTAGTCAGCTTCTGCTCATTGCCCATACAAGTTTGGATGTTAGTCTCCAACTTGGGATCACAAATGCCGGCAAGGAAATCAGTAACTTTCTTGGTGTGGGCAACTGGCTCCTCCATGAACAACAAGTCATTATGCGCCTGCTGGTGCTTGCCAACATACCGGTCAAAAGAGAACTTTTCTTTCCCTGTGACAATGGTGGAAGTTACCATGGAGTAAGCCTTGGCCTTCTGGGTGGCAATAGCAGATCTTCCCACAGCCGCCTGAGACTTCAAGGACTTGAAGGCAGCACAATCATTGCACTTCCTGTTAAAGGGGTTGAACAAAAGGCCAGCCAGGTCCCTCCATCATGACAAATGGTTTGCGGATATCTAACATCCTCTTGTTATTTTGCAAGAAGGTTTCACCATCCAAGATTGACATGGCAACCAAATTGTCATCATCAGAGTCCCAGTTGTTGCAAGCAAGATCATCAGGTGCCACCTCATCATTGTCACCGACGACATAAGCAAAAGGCATTCCGGCGACAACACTGCTGTGTTGAGCTTAATAGTAAGTTGTGTACAGTTAACCCACATAGGCCAAGCTGTCATCAACGCCAGCTTCAGTTCTTCCTCTGTGTCATTACTGTCCTTCTTAGCTTGATTCATCACAACGTGGCGGCTTTTACATGTAAAAAATTTGTTACGCGTGCCGTTTTTTTTTGAGTCCGGTACACTGCGTAATATCCTATTGTCTTGTACCAAATCTTGTTAGCTGTAATTTCCCTTGAGAGTGTATCAGTTTTTTTAGTCCAGTACAGCTGTGTTACATCCATTTTACATGTACCCTCTTTTTTCACTCGCCACCATAACATTTTACAATGTAATGTCTATGTTTGGCTTACTTGTCTACCACAGTATAGTAGTACAGAGGACAGTACTCCAATTACATTAATTCTTTGATTCTTGTTGCTATCGACAACCCAATGCATAAACTGAAAGCAATTTGCAACGTACTCCATTCAATCACCACCGCTCCTCACATATTGCTCCTGTTCTGACTGGGCTGGATATGCCCTGCCACTTCTTAATGCATCCCCGACTAAATGGATCGGCGTCAGGTCTACATCTTCCCTGGAAGATGGAGGCACACCGATGACTGCAACATGCATTAGAAAGTCAATCCACTGGATGGCAGGTTGACTTTCCAATCACATTTGCAAGTGGTCACCAGGTGTTGCTGTTATCATCATGACTGCCCTGCCCTGCAGAGTATTGGTTTCTCTTGATGAAGGCATGCCGATGACAGTCATCACATGCATCAAAAGTTACTTCCACTGGATGGCAGGTTCACTTCTTTTATGTCATTGTGACAACGTGATTCAGAAAGAAAATCAATGCAGTCCATGCTGTTGCTGTAAGAGTGTCATTGTTGTTAGCAATTCTGGCAAGAAGAAGGTAATCAAATGTGGACATGTTGTTTGCAGATTAATCAACAACGCACACTAGTACCTTTAGATGTCTGTGCCGCAGCAGCACAGCAGCACTCTTCTTCAGCAATTCTCATTCCAGCTTCTCTAGTGGTGTATTGAATCAGTGAATTGTGCATTGTTTCTTGAATATCATTGCTGCACTGTTGCTTACCTCCTCACCAGAATGTGAGTTGTCTTCATTTTTTAGTGCGTTTACATCATGTCTTTGTAATTTTGTGTCTTGCTGCCCTGCCCCAGCATAAATTTAGTCAACGGTATGTTGTTACTTCTTGTAAATTCTGTGGAGATTTTTACTGGTATGCTTTGATGTACATTCATGTATTTTGAATACCATGTGTCACATGGTATTCAAATTTATCCGTATTGACCTTTACTTGCACCCTACATAAGTAAAGTTTATATAGTAGTACATTTTAAAAATATTTATGTATGGCGATTGGTATATAGTATAGTTGGTTAAACCTCCGCAATGAGGACCCTCTTGAGTGAGGCTGTGGGTTCAATTCCCATTGTAAACCGAAAATTTGATTTTCCCATCACCAGCATACCAATCCGCTGGGTATCAGGTGTCGTTTCAAACAAAGCTTTGATTGCAGGTACCTGGAGGTTCCGGAAGTCTGGCTTTTATACCGTATCGTACATTTGTCTACACAAATACTGTACGTGCGATTCCTTGAAAACAAAGCTAAATAAATCCACGTCTGATATAAATCGGAACGGTGAGCTAATGATCCTTTTTAATTAACAACAAGCACTTATATTTGAGCTTAAGTAATGGTAGCGGAAATGACTTCTCTGACGACGGTTGAAATAAGGTGGTTAAACTACTTAGTAAGGATATGTCCAAAGCCATTGGCTTCCAGAAGCCATTGGCTTAAGCCAGTGGCTTTGAAGTCATTGGCTTAATGGCTTCTGAAGTCAATACTTCAATGTCTTCGCCGAGCTAATCAAGGAACGTGTTTTATTCCTATGGGAACTCGTTATAAAGAAACGAGACATAATGAGGGGTCATCGTCAAATGCGTACCATATATTCAAGTCTCTAAGTTCGAACGACACTGTCTATTTGAAGATGAAAAGCCGTAAGTTAGACCTTTGATGACGAGCTATAATATTAAAACGTGTGTTTTTCAGTTTGGCTTCGCCGACTGTAGCGTGGAAGCCATTGGCTTCCAGAAGCCGTTGGCTTAAGCCAATGACTTCAAACCTTTGTCTTAAGCCATTGGCTTCTGGAAGCCAATGGCTTTATCCTAAGTAGTTCCACGAACAATGCGTTGATTTGACGTTCGCACACGTCGTTTCGATGCAATGTACTTAAGATTCTCGACATCACGTTTGGTAATTAAAAAAGGGACACATAATCCCGACATTCGAAATCGGTGCAAGGGGGGGATAATTTATCCGGATCCGTTCGAAATGGAATACGATAGTATGCGTAGCCGCCAGTATTCCGTACGGCAAAAAAGCCAAACTTCCGGAACCTCCTGGTATCCCACTGTGACAATAGTTGCCATCCAGTAACAATTGATCCAGTGACACTCGAGAGGACTGTACATTGTTGCCATCCAGTAACAATTTACAGTCGAGACGCTTGAGAGGACTGTACATTGTTGCCATCCAGTAACAATTTACAGTTGAGACAGTAAGCTGAAGAAGGGAGAAAGAAAAGAAGGAACAGCGGCGTACTCATAATTGGCAAATAATTGGAAAGTGTACATAACTATAAGAAATGGGTCAAAACGGTGTGTCATATTCTTTCACACCGCCAGGTCAAAGTAGAAGTTGAAGTATGCACTATACAAGGTTATGAGTCAAAATGGTGATACAATGACAGAACACTGTACACATAGAGGTGTTCAGCGTATACATAGGTATTTTTGGAGGACTAAATTCATGGACAACAGATAGTACACACAGATAAAATGAAGTGCGTCAAAAGATATTTGGAACATGTAAGTATATATACCTACAATTTGTAAAAGGTTTTTACAGATTTTGTAACAATATCTACTATGTATGTTTTGGTGTAAAAGCCGCCACCTTGTGATGTTGATCTCCTCCAACTCCATCAACCAATTAGGAAAGTGCATGACAGCGCGGTCATCAAAGTGAACAGGGTTCGGAGCATCGCCGCGAAGGATACAGTAGCTATTCCGCCCAAGAGCGGAGAGCCTTGAACTTCCCAACTGCAAGGTAGGGAAACATGAGGGTAGGTACAAGTTCTTCGTCATCTTCAATATTGACCACCCTGGGCTTCCACCTGGAAAGGTGGATCATCTTGTCAATCTCTGGAAATGGAAGGTCAGTCAAATAATGGATGGCGTGAATTCCCTGGCCATCAAGCAATTTGTAAGTGGGAGCATCAAGCCCCAAGCAGGCGAGACAAGCACTGAAGAACCTGTGCCCTGCCATAGTGGAAAGTGGTGAAAAATATAGTTTCCACGAATTTGGGAGTTATCAGCCAACTCTGAAAAAAGTGAGCTCAAAAGTCAGGAAAGCATTTCCGGCAAGGTACTTAAAATCTGGTATGCTGCTTTCCTACATGGAAAGTTGTTACCTTAAGTCATTCACATTTTTCAATTGTCTTTGCTGTGAATACCGTTGCAAAATTGTTTAATAGACAATAGCCCTGACGACTGCTGTTTTGACAAAGAATCTCGGAGCAATCGGGACTTGCCAATGTGACATTCAATAAATCCCAACAACCTATAAAAATTTTCAAATGGTTACTCAGCCCCAACAATCATTGTTATGCCCATGTGCTTTTCACGTTCATGCAGGCGTTCATTGTTGAATTCTTTGGACAGGAGGGTAAATATGCTGACAAAGGAGCTTAAATCATTCTCAAGTGCCCAGCATTGGGCACATGTATCTAAGTAACAAGCATTGTTTTTAATTCATCCATTGTTTGCCATTCCTGTAAGAAATGATCCGGAAAAATCAATAAGGTGGATTTGCGCTGAAGGTTTTATAATGCAACCTCCTGCAAACATGACATACTACCACAGCCAAGGCACTTTTCTGTGCAAAACAATGTTTGCTGAAATCGGGTCCCCCCTCAGCCATGACTTTGCCTTTTTAAGGTACGTTCTTACGAAGATGAAATCAAGCTCAATTTTTTTGAATTTTTTGAAAATCGTATCATGCGATAATCTTAGCTAAAATAAATGTGGATCGTTGTTTTTACCATGATTTTTGTTTCAAATGGTATCATATGGTATCACATTCTTCATTCAAAATTGAGCCGTTCAGATCCGTTACATGGCAGGTTTAGGCAATTGTAAATCATTTTTAAAACAACATGTGGGATGTTATGTGTTTCCTAGGTGCAAATGGTCATAATGTTTTTTCTTCAAGAGATATGTCACCAAAGATCCCCAGTCTCTGTGTGCAGAATTCAGGTTCCTGTTCAGGCTGATCAGGCCCCATCATCCACATTCTTGGATGACAGCAGTGATCCACAGGGTCGCCCTTGAGCATTTGGGTCTGATAAACTGAATTAAACCCATTGCAAGTGCGGCACATCTGACCATGCAGGATATTGACTCTTTGCATTACAGTGAATCACTAGAAGTATCAGCTTACAACTTGATCAATTATAAAAAGAGTGAGTCTACTAATCTAGGAACACTTCTGACACTGGCTGGAGGGCTGATCCGGGTCCTTTGGTGAGCCCTATGTACTATGTAGTATAGCGCAACCGGCATAAAATCCCTAGCTCGCCTGGCTTGTCCGGGTGTCCGAATAACTCGAACTCGTGATAGAATTCATTCAGTTGCTTAAAATCCTCTACAGTCTACCGGTATAGTAGTTGACACGATCTCGGTGAATGTTTCGGATCAGTTTCGTTCTGAATGAATTCTGCCATGAGTGCGGGATATTCGGACACCGGGACAGACCGAAGTATCTTGGGCTGACGCAAGACGCGTGCCACGTACGCATGCGCGGATGGGACACTTCATCCGCGGCATGAGGGAACAAGTCTAGAATATGCTCACTCTTTTTGTAAATAGTCAAGTTGCATGCTGCTACTAGTTGATTACTACATGTCTTAGAGTCGTCCCTGGCAATGGCGGATGCGCCGCTCTTGCGAGGGAATCAACTGAGTTTATCAGACCCAACAGGCATGTAGCTATGTTGTAGACATTAAATGCTTTCGTCAATGGTTGATGAGGAGGCCTGATCAGCCTCAACAGCAGAAGGAGCGCGGATTCTGCGATAATAGTCCTGTGGTCGTGGTGGTCGAATGATCCAGGCCTGCAGCCGTGGCTCGAAGACGGTAACGCTACCGTCGGCGTGTCGGTGAACGTCTCCCGAACGCAAAGACCTAACTCCGATGGGGGTTCAATGTGAAGCGCCATTTGGCGCCATCATAAGAGAGGAAAGACCGACCATAAGAGGCGTTGTTTCGCTTTCGCCGTAAAGGTGGTGTAGCGCACGTCATGATACTAGTATAGTGGTGTTTATGTGAACACGACACTATTTGGTACCAATCCATGCCAGGATTGGATCTTGGTTGTCTGTCTAGTACAATTTCTACGAGATTGACTTATACTGGACATTTTCCGAACAGAGTTTGTTGTTTACATAACTTGGTAACGAATGGATGCCATAAGTATCCTTCAACCGAGAATTTTGATCGGAATGAGTCACGATTGACATACGCGTAATGCTCACGCGTATGAACGTGAAAACCATATGGAAGCGTACGACGTACGTGTGATGGCCACGCATATGAACACGAGAACCGCACGAGCACGACAATGACTGTTGTGAGTACTCGTTCGGGTTGGTTACCTATTGTTATGGGGTCATAGATGTCCGAGACACGACTGTTACTTCAAGTTGGGCACGCATGCCTCCACAGACACGACTGTTACTTCAAGTTGGGCACGCATGCCTTCACAGACACGACTGTTTTTGCGTATGCGCGTGGCCGTTTGTGCGTTTGGTCTGCGAGGCTCCTAAGTACTCTCATCCGTGTGACCAATGCGTGACGCGTATGTCAGCCATTTGTCACGAATGCGTCATCCGCGGCAACGGAGTACTTAGGGAGTTCTTGTGAATCTACCCGTGTGACTCACAGCAAACAGGATTGGACGTGTACGTGCAAAGTATTCCTACGTAGGGAACGTACCAGGAACACGTACATGCACCCGAGGGCCTGGGGCTCACAATTTTGCCAAATTTGCAAACCACGCGGTTAATCCGGTAACTACCCTCCTGTCTCACTTGTCACCATGGCTGATGCCAGATCCTTCACTGCTTGCCTTACCCGCTTGGGTTTTGATGTACCTACGCGGGAATTGATTGCAAACCAAGGTATTCGTACCATCAATGATCTAACTGCCTTACCTTTTCCAGAGATTGACACTATGATTCAGCACCTCTCCAGGTGGAAGCCAAAGGCGGCTGATGTCGATGACGACGATGATCCTGTCGCGTCCCCAACGTTCCCTTACCTTGCGGTTAGGAAGTTTAAGGCCCTACGCTCGTGGGCAGATTACTCCCTTCTTCGCGGCGATGCTCCAAACCCCGCTCTTTTCGATGAACGCACCTCGTCGCGCTTTCTCAATCGATTGACTGAGTTGGAGGAGATTGCTCGAGCAAAGAAGGATGGGGACGATGCGAAGGAACCGCCAAAGTTAATGTTAATGACTGCATGGCCTACTTGGATTGAACTGTTTATGACTTACCTTGCTCAGCAGAGGAGTGTCGTGGCGGGGACCCCGCTTGTTTATGTCATCCGGGACAATGATGAGGCGGCGCCAGATGATCTTGCGCGCAATAATTGGGATTCAGTCGATGATGACTTGATCGCCACTTCCGTCCTCGAGGGTGAAACCTTTTCTCGTGACAACAAGCGTGTGTTTGACATCCTTAAGCCCTTTGTGATGGAGGGACAGGGATGGCCATTCCTTCAGACATTTAACAAGAAGCGCGATGGTCGCAGCTTTCAAGGCTTTGAAGTCGCAGGCAGAGGGCAAGTCTGCTATTGCCACTAGGAAAGCTAAGGCATATAACATGCTCGCAACAGCTACCTACACTGGCAAGGGCAAGTTCTCATTTGATCAGTATGTTGCACGTCTTCAACAGGCTCACAATGAATTGTTGTTTTGGAAGAGCCAGTTGCTGAAACCAAGAAGGTTACAGATTTTCTGGCTGGGATACGTGACCCAAAGTTGGAGACCGCCATTCAAGGTTGCATGGGCGATGAACTAAAGTTGACCAACTTTGAAGTGTGCCAGCAGTATTTCAAGACGATTGTGGAAAATACCAAGACCAGGACCAAGTCACCTTCTGATGTTCGTGAGATCTCTAAGGTTGGAGTCGAAAAGGACAAGAAGAAGGCTAAGCACAAGAAAGACAAGTCGAAGTCCAATGATGATGACAAGACACCAAGTGGCATTGCAATTCATTCTGGCCAATACTCGGCCAAAGACTACAACAAATTGAAGCCTTTCGAGAAGGCGAAAGTCAAGCAGCTCCGTGAGGAAGCAAAGAAGAAGGAGAAGAAGGACAAGTCTGACGCTCGCAGCGTTGCCGTTGTCGCGACTCAGGAGGAGGCACCCCCTGATGACAATGAAGGCACCAAGACACCTGTGGTTTCCAATGCTGGAAAACAGTTTGGTCGTGCTGCTCATGGTGAGCAGCAGAAGCAGGCTTGATGCCTCGCGCCGGCTCTCGTTAAGACAGACGACCTAATGTTAGTCTCCACTTATGTTCGAGAGGCCGGGCCCCCTTCTAATCTTTGCTCTCGGTTTGTGAAACATGTCTTTCGCGTATCCGCATCGACACCCTCCGGGGACGATGAAGATACACGCACCGAACTCGATTCTCATGCGGATACTTGTGTCGCAGGTCGCAACACTCTGCTTGTCTCTGACGAAGGTCGTCAGGTCACCGTTCATCCTTACAGCGGTGAATATAAGCCCATACCGGATGTCTCCATCGCCACTGTTGCGACTTTGTGGATTCACCCTACTGACGGGCAACCGTACATCCTCATTATCAACGAGGCTCTGTATTTCGGGGACCGAGTGGATGTCACTCTGCTCAACCCCAACCAACTACGTGCGAATGGAGTCACGGTTGAGGATGTACCCGCCAGTTTGATTCCAAGTCTTCGCATTCAATTTATCACCCAACCGCAAAGTTGCGAATTCCTTTATCCCTTGACGGCATCTCTTCCGGTTTCGTGAGTCGTAAACCCACTTGGGAAGAATACGAACAATACCCCACGTTGAATTGACATCCCCGATGCGCTGGGATCCCTCTTCTGACCAGTTTGCCAAAAGGAGGAGACATATGTTTCCAGCGTGAGTGTTGCCGAAACGTTATTGGCAACTGATCATGTGAGGAATGCTTCGAGGTTGGTTTCGGCGGTGAAATCTTTAAGCTCGATGAACGCTCCCATCGGTCTGGAGGATGACTCTCTTGGGAACCGGTTGGTGGCTGCAATTAACGTCGCAGTAGATGACATTGTCGGTGACGGCTTATCCGGGAGAACGGACAATGATGTCTACCCAATGGATGGAGAAAGCCGGAAATTGTTTTCCCTTTCAACTAGTGAGAAACGATCTGCCTTAACACCTGAGATTCTTTCCAGAAGATGGGGAGTTGGCCTTGACACTGCCAAGAGAACGTTGCAAGTGACAACACAATCTGGGATAAGGAATGTCTTGGCACCGGGTGAAAGGAAGGTACGTCAGAAGCTTGATCATCTCGCTTTCCCAAACCTAAGCGGGCGCTGGTACTCGGATACGATGTTTTCGAAGACACAATCAGTCAGGGGACACTTGGCTGCACAGGTGTTCACCAATGGTCGGGAGTGACCACTTCTACCCCATGAAAAGCAAAGGCTTGGCTGGTCAAAATGCTTTGATGCCATTCATTCAAGAGGTTGGGATACCCCAGACTATTGTGACAGACAATGCACCTGAAGAGGTCCACGGTGAGTTTGGAAAGATTTGTAGACGGTTCCGCGTCAAGCAAGAACAAACTGTCCCATACAGTCCGTGGTCCAACCTGGCTGAGTCAACAATTCGAGAATTGAAGGTCGGGATCCGGAGGACCTTGAGGCGCTCCAAGGCACCGAAGCGACTTTGGTGTTACTGTGGAAAGTGGGTGGCAGCGATAAGAAGACTGACGGCCCTTGATATACCCCAACTCCAAGGAAGGGTACCAGATGAAGACGTGCTGGGATGTACACCCGACATTTCCCAGTACGCCCAGTTTGATTGGTATGAGCCGGTCATGTACTGGGACCCGGTTGGCAGCTTCCCGTTTGAGCAGAAGTTGTTTGGTCGATGGATTGGTGTTGCCGAGGTTTCAACCGACCTTATGGCGTTTTATATCCTGACCAGATCTGGGAAGGTGATTGTGCGGAAATCTGTTTGGGGATTGAGTGAGGATGATCTTGCCAACCCAGATATAAAGCTCCGACTATCTGAATTGGATGAAGGTATCCAGTCTAAGATTGGGGATGGACTCAAGACAGAGGACATCGACCCAGACCTAATGGACTCCATGCCGGAGGTTCCTGATGATGTCTTCGAAGATGACGAGGACGACGTTCAGTCAGGGACAGGGGACCTTGATGGCACCGCCAAAGATGTCGAAGACCATACCCCTGAGTCCTATGATGAATACTTAACTGCCCAGGTGCTACTTCCCCAAGGTGGAGAAGCTAAGAAAGCAACTGTGATTGGGAGGAAGCGCGACCATGATGGTCGTCCGATTGGGCAGCGCCACGCAAATCCGTTACTGGATTCACGTCTCTATGAGGTGGAGTTTCCAGACGGATCAACGGAAGCGATTACTGCAAACCTCATTGCCGAAAACATGTTATCCCAGGTCGATGACGAGGGACGAAGTTATGCAGTGATGAGTGAAATTGTCGATCACCGAACGAACGGACATGCCTTGTCAAAGGATGACGGGTTTGTTGAAGACAAACGGGGACGGAGACATCCACGAATCACTACGCGGGGATGGGAGTTGCAAGTCGAATGGCGGGATGGCTCAACGACCTGGGTACCATTGTCAGAATTGAAAGAGTCAAATCCGATTCAAGTTGCGGAGTACGCTGTCGCCAACAAGATCGCTGAAGAACCTGCGTTCGCTTGGTGGGTGCGCAACGTCTTGCGTAAAAGGGATCGGATAATCAAGAAAGTCAAGGCCAGATACTGGGCGAAGACGCATAAGTTTGGCATTGAGCTCCCAAAGACTGTGGCAGAGGCCCTTAAGATCGATGAGCGAACAGGGACTGATTTTTGGAGGAAGGCAATCGAATTGGAGATGAAGAACGTCATGCCAGCATTCGAGTTCATTGATGATGATGCAGTGCCGAAATTCTACAAGAAAATTGATTGTCACATGATCTTTGATGTCAAGATGGACTTGACTAGAAAGGCGCGGTTGGTGGCCGGTGGGCACCAAACGGATCCGCCGAAAGAGTCTACGTACTCGAGTGTGGTGTCACGTGACAGTATACGAATTGCTTTCACGCTGGCGGCACTGAATGACTTGGATGTCCTTTCTGCCGATGTGCAGGGGGGCATACCTTAATGCTCCAACGAAGGAGAAGGTTTACACGACCGCTGGGTTGGAGTTTGGTGCAGACAAAGTTGGTCGACCGGTCCTAATTGTTCGAGCTCTCTATGGGTTGAAGTCAAGTGGTGCTCGATGGCGAGACCACATGGCGGCCACGTTACGGGAAGGAGGCTTTGTAAGTTGCAGAGGTGATCCTGACGTATGGATGCGGCCCAAGGTGAAGACGAATGGGGACAAATACTGGGAGTATGTTCTTTGCTATGTGGATGATATTTTGTGCGTGTCGCACGAACCGCAAGTGGTCATGGACTACCTCGCCTCCAAGTATACCCTAAAGAAAGGAAGTGTGAAGGAACCTGACTCATATTTAGGTGCCGAAGTCAAGAAGTGGACAATCGATGGTGCAGACAACCCAAGCAAGGTAAGATGGGCAATGTCCAAGTGGATGGGCCAACAAACGTATTTTGTGATAATGAATCCGTCGTCAAGAATTCGACGAAGCCTGAGTCAACTCTGAAGAAGAAACACAATGCGATTGCTTACCACCGAGTGCGTGAAGCGCAAGCGGCAGGTATTGTGCGGATCGCTAAGGAGGACGGAGAACCAACTTGGCGGATATCCCAACCAAGTGTCTTCCTGGGCCACGGCTAAGAGGGTTCTGCTCAGCATACTTTGTGACTGGTCAAAAGGACGCGGTTACGAGTGGAGCACAGTGATTGATGGAACCACCCCAAAACGGATGGGTGGACGTACGTGATGCACGTGGAACCGCCATAACAGCCGAAGTCGGCCGGCCCTGTATTGATGAATTCGGTCGAACTGGTCGTCTCTGACGATTAGCTCGAGGACTGAATGAATTTTGCCATGAGTGCGGGATATTCGGACACCAAAAGACCGAAGTATCTTGGGCTGACGCAAGCGTGCCAAGTACGCATGCGCGGATGGGACACGTTACAGCTGCGGATGATGGGTCCAAGTCTAGGGCCAACTACTTTTTGTAATAGTCAAATTGCAAGCTGCTACTCAGAAGACTACATGTCTTAGAGTCGTCCCGCAATGGCGGATGCGCCGCTCTTGCGAGGAATCAACTGAGTTCGACCTGCTTACTGATTCTCCTTCGTCGAGAGCGCTCAGCTCTCAGATAATTAAACTGGTATCATACTCGGAGTACTTCACAAGCAATAACCGTGCTCTACTTGCAAGTTATTGAGAAATACGAGGTTGTTAGTATACTGCAGCACCCTTCTGAGTACTGAAAGAGTCCCTATTCCGAGTATCATACTCGAAGGTGATCTGATTCGAATTCTTGACCAATCGCGCTCGCTTCAACGCGTCAACTCAGGCAAACATCATTCTACTCCGGTAGACTGCTCCATTATAAATATACTGGTAGAAATCTTGTTTTCTGATGGAAAATCAAGGCAGTGCCGACGACGTTGACAACGTTGTTGTTGTCAAGGAGGACTCTACAGGTGACGACATCAACGAGGAAGACGACGTTTCCGAAGAATTTTCGTCGGATAATTTTCCACGGATGACCACGGAGTCCTCGGCTGCTTCTGGTTCCTCTCCTCCGTCCGCTTCGGCATCGCCATCATTGGCACTGGTGAATAATGCCGATGAGGATAATAGTGGTCGTCGCGACCTTGTTCATGATGTTGTTGAAACAAAGAAATTGGAACTTGCACCACCGAGTGAACCAATGCCTTCACCTGGGTTGCGGATGGTAGACTCCATGGCAAGAATGCCCCCGGCAGGTGTTGCAAGCAGTCGCGACGTCGATACCGGCGCTTTTGCGAGCGAAGGATCCGATCGCATCACAGCAGCACGTTGGACATTCAGGCCACCAATTCGTTCGTATGATCCCACCAGCAGCCAGTTAATAACAAGTGAAGAATTCAAGCAGGAAGAAGGAGTGCCGAACTCCGCAGTGGCACATACTGGTGCACACGACAGCAGTCAAATTGCAACTGGTGGAAGTGGTCTGTCTGCTGTGTGGAAGCACACCAGGTACCGGATGGAAACGAGGAGGGAACGGTGGTTGTTGCCGAGGCCCAGTACGTTAGAATGAAACGCTACCGATCTCGATGGACTTCGTTGGGTCTCGCGTTATTTGTGAGCTGTCTTGTTGGCGCGATGGTTGCAGTTGTTTTACTTGTCGTTCGATCATCAGCTACAGGAAGCAGTTCGTCATCGATCTCCTCTCCCACCACTATCCCAACCCCGACACTGGCACCAACCAAAAGCCCGACTGTGGCGACCACTTCACCAGTCGCAGCGCTAGACAATTCACCAGTCGCTGCATCAACCACTCCATCAGTCGCTCCAGTAACCATTGCCCCGTCTCCACCCATCGCCACACGAGCACCATCTGTTAGAGCAACCGATACCCCGACGATAGCCTCCTTGACGCCGTTGGGAATCGCTTGTAACTTTCTTACCATTACAAACTTGACGTGGTGTCGATCGACAACCACGTTTGGCGAAACGACGACTGGTTCCGTAATTCCAAGTGAGATCGGACTGTTGACACAGTTGACGTACTTGAATTTCTACACCGCGAGGTTGGCTTCCGCAATCCCAAGTGAGATTGGACGCTTGACAAAGTTGACGTGGTTGGATTTGTCATTGAATTTTTTGACATCCGCAATTCCAAGCGAGATCGGACTCTTGACAAAGTTGACGGTATTGAAGTTTAACAGCAATTTGTTGACTTCCATCATTCCAAGTGAGGTCGGACGCTTGACACAGTTGACGTTGCTGGATTTCTACGAGAATTCGTTGACATCCGCCATTCCAAGGGAGATCGGACTCTTGACAAAGTTGACTGAATTGGACTTCGCCTCTAATCAGTTGAATTCCACAATCCCAAGTGAGATCGGACTCTTGACACAGTTGACGTCATTGGATTTCAACAGCAATTCCTTGACATCCGCGATTCCTAGTGAGATCGGACTCTTGACAAAGTTGACGGCATTGGGTTTTAACGACAATCAGTTGACTTCCACAATTCCGACTGAGATTGGACGCTTGACACAGTTGACCACGTTGGCTTTCTTCAACAACACGTTGACGGGGACAATTGCGTCATCCCTCTGCTCAATCCCTTCTCTTTTTGATATCTTAATCGACTGTGAAATTGCATGTCCTTCAGTTGCGGAACCTGTGATCCATGAACGCATGAATGAATTAAGGGACGAATGGAGGAAGGCCGCAAGGCAATGCTTGGGAGACGGGCACGTTTGAGTTTGAGGTCGGATCGGAAATGAAGGACGATGGTGTTATGATGCCTGAAGGATATTTGGCGTTGAATTGTAATCGTGTTTGATAGGATCGGATGGGTGGGTAGTCTGGAGTCTGGAGTAACAAAAGATTAAAGGTGATTTGTTTTCCAAGGTCGGGTAACTTCCAAGTCTTGTGCTCAATGGTTTCCAGTAGCTCGATATTGTAACATTGCATCCAAGTCAAGTCCTATAATCCATTGTAACCAAGTTAAGTCAAGGCATGCAAGTAATAACAGCAAGTTCCTATTCCTCCATTTGGTCAGCTCCATATCCTTCGCCCACACCGGAACGACCAGCACCAGACAAGATAAGTCTCTGAGTCGAACTCCTCGTTCGAATCGACATAGCTCCTCATAACTTCCTCTCTCTTTGCCACACAGCTGGAGGCAACAATTCGATTGATTTTACAATTTCAACTCGTGCTTGCTTTTTCTTTGCTGCCTTGGCATCTGTCGTACTGTTTGAAGGTGGTGTTCACAACTCTCCTTAAATTGGTGTACCTTTCCATGAGATCACGATCATATTCGACAGAGTCGATTTTTCATAATTCAAACGTGGAATCGACTGCCATTTCCTTCCCCGCATTTTGCGCAGGGCATTGGCCCATGCGACCTTTTTCTTGGATTGCGCTTCTTGTTGAAATCGCAATGACATTTGGAACGACAGAAATGGAATTGACAGTATCAGTCCGTCGACTACTCGTACGTCACCTGTCTCATTGGCTCTACGGTAGAGTTGGTCGCCTGACCGACTAGAGAGCGCGCACAAAATGAAAATGTGTTGTGGAAATTCTAGTGATTTGCCACCCATGATATGGTCCTTCACACTGCCGAACAACGAGTCTTATTTCTAATTTCCCAAGGTACTGCAATGAAGCTCGGCTGGTGTCACATCACCACACATACACAGCACCACCACCTCCATCCATTTCTCTCAGCTGTGATGGAAAACCGCGTACGTCTCGTCCACTTGTTGGTTCACAACAACCACTGAAACGAGTTTGTTTGTTTGTGATTAGCCTTGTCGCCGAACAGTACGCCGAGGTGCGTACGTACATGCAATGGAATGGTGTAGTCAGCGATAGCTGTCTTCATTCGACATTTGACAACGGATATCATTGAGTTCTGGTCGTCCGTGATTGGAAGCGGAAAGGGTCCGACACCAACAAGCTTTATCAAAACAAAAATGCAAATGCCAAAGCCAGTAGGCCTCCGTTTGTGCAATCATGCAATTGAACTGGGGTAGAGAGCAGCAAAACACTCGTCACAACTACGGTATTTGTAGCCTGATTTGGGATTCACGTCAGGCTATTGAGCTGGTTTTCAGGCTTTCATGACTTGTCGTTGTACTTTGTATTACTAGCCACTCTGCTGGTAGCCGCTCTGATGAGCACCAAGCTGCCAAGCTGCTTCATCTTCGTTCTGCTAGTGGCAGTCTGCCAGAGGCAGTGCTTCCAAGAAAACATTTTGTCATGGTCAATGAAGAGATCTCAAGTCATCGAGTACGATCTCGGAATAATTCGCAGTCATCTTTACTATCGCTGGTCATGTCGTCTTGCGAGCGAAAAGCAAGCAAGCAAGCAAGAAAGCAATGGATTCTCCTTGGATATCGTTGGATTATTAATCAGAGAGAAGTAATGATCGTATGTTCGAGGGCGTTCCAGAATATCCTGTTATCTTTGGCGCACACGCGCACTCACTCACCCATCTCGAATCTCGCACGCTGTCAAACGTTAACGCACAAATACTGGCATGCCAGGTGGAAGTCCCACGTTCGGCATCGGGTGTTTATGTCATATGCAATTCGACGTCGTACGGTCGTGACGACGAGAGGTGCGTTTTCGGATGTCATTGGAGCTAATGTCCCTTGTACGTATCGACTGGGACTAAAGCATATAGGAATACTTGGTCGATTCCATCATGTATCACTTTGGTGGCATATACTCAGAGTAAACATGTATGTAGTACATCATATTTGGATATGATACGTATCCTTCATTAAACACACGTCCTCCTGATTTCCGAATTTGTAAATTGTCGACAACATGGATTTCGAAGAGTCGAATCATCTCCTCTGCGACATCATAATGACATCACGAGGAGCGTCCTTACTGTAGAATTCTAGTACCGGAACTCGTAGACAAAAAGTGACGTTCGAAAAATGTCCCACTGTTGATGGACGGCCAGCGAGTGACATCATGTTTGGTTCGAATCTCAGTATACATGTGTAGATCCCTTGACACCGACGAGACCACACCACCAAATCCATCAGTCTTCAATCCACCAACGTCGCCTTTTTTGGTTCATCAGAATTTGGACGTCTCCTCTTGACAAGATCTTTCGGTATTCTATTTGCACTTTACACGCACACTCGTTGCTCCTTACATTGCAATCCCACAAATCTATCTTCTTACTGTGGTCGTACTAGTACATTTCAATAGTCACACTACACTTCATTACAAACACAAACATACTAAAGATTCAAGATGAAGATCTCTTGCAACGCGTTCGTTTCCATCCTCCTTCTCCTCGGGTCACACTTGACCGAGACAACTGTTGCTTTTCAATTGACTCCATTGACTACTGCAACATCTACAAGAACTTCTACTGCTCGATTGGCAACGATTGCTCCCAATGGAGCTTCATCCACGACATCATCGGCACGTGATAGTACGACTGTCGCTGCTGCACCCAAGATTGCTCAACGTTGGAGAAAGAGTACCAAACAAGTTGTCACGTTGGGACCAGCATCGGACAATCGTGAAATGATTGAAAAATTATTTCTCGCGGGTGCCGATGTGTTTCGTCTCAACTTTTCTCATGGTTCCCAAGAACAAAAAAAAGAATTGTTGGATACCATTCGTCAAGTCGAAGAAAAGTATTCTCATCCCATTTGTGTTTTGGGGGATTTGCAAGGACCAAAATTGCGAGTTGGTGAATTCTCCAAGGAATATGAAATTCTGGAGAAGGGACAAACCTTTCGTCTCGATAGTGATTCCGCCAAGGGTGACAACACTCGTGTCATGTTGCCACATCCTGAAATTTTGGCTGCCAGTGAAATTGGACATTCACTCTTGGTCGATGATGGGAAAGTCAAATTGACAGTCATTGGAAAGGCACAAGACAATACATGGTTGGATTGTCGTGTTGATGTTCCAGGAAAGATTAGCAATCGCAAGGTACGATCATGTGTGTACTGTATTGTTGTTGTTCGTATCTATTGTTTGTTTTGTTATGTAGTCGTATTCTCTGTTTTACTCACACACACACATTATCTACAACAACAGGGTGTCAACACTCCAGATTCCATCCTGGAAATTAGTCCATTGACCCCCAAGGACCGTTCTGATTTGGAATACATGTTGGGAATTGGGGTCGATTGGGTCGCCCTTTCCTTTGTTCAGAGACCTTCTGACATTGAAGAAATCATCCAACTCATTGATGAAAAGTTACCCCCAGGACAATTCAAACCATGCATCATGGCCAAGATTGAAAAGCCATCGTGTTTTGATGGTGACAATCTGGAAAAGATTGTCGAATTGTGCAACGGAATCATGGTGGCACGTGGTGATTTGGGTGTCGAATGGTACGTTGTATTTGTTATTGTTGTTGTTGTTATTATTCCTTGTCCAATCTGTACATATACTCATTGTACTTGTTCACCTCGTTTTACCACAAAACGAACACCAACACACACATACATTATACATATACAGCCCACCGGAAGATGTTCCATTGTTGCAAAAACAAATCATTGATGAATGTCGTCGACAGGGAACACCCGTGGTGGTTGCCACTCAGATGCTCGAATCCATGATTGATTCTCCCACACCCACTCGTGCCGAAGCCAGTGATGTGGCGACTGCCATTTATGATGGTGCCGATGCCATTATGCTTTCGGCCGAGAGTGCTGCTGGCAAATATCCTGAAGAGAGTGTTGCCATGCAACAACGCATCATTAATCGCGTCGAAAGTGATGGACATTATCGTAACCTATTGGAACAGAATGCTCCATCGCCTGGCAATACACCCACGGATGCCATGATTGTGGCAGCCCGACAAATTTGTCAAACCATTAGTGCCAAGGCTATTGTTTGCTTTTCCCTTCGTGGAACGACTGTCTTGAGAGCATCCAAGAAGAGACCATCTGTTCCAATCTTGGCTCTTTGTCCTTTCAAGGAGACGGCACGTCAGTTGGCTCTCAGTTGGGGTGTGTACCCGGATTTGCCAAAGGCTGGATCGTATGGATATTCCGTTTCGGAAGATGACATGTTCAATGATGGACGTAAGTGTTGTTATAGATTGTGTCGATTGTGTGCTTGGAATCAAATGTTCTGACTGTATTATTTCTGTCTCTACCATATCATTATTCTAATAACAAACACAGCCATGATTGAACGTGATACGGATGATTTTGATCTTGTCCTTCGTAACGCATGCCGTGCCGCCCTCAAGAAGGGACTCGTGAATGACCCCAATGATCTCTTGGTGGTCACGGCAGGACTTCCATTCGGTACTCCTGGTGCTGCCAACGTTCTGCGCATTGTCCCTGCGGCAGGACCATCGTGCTGGGATGGAGTCTGCCGTGTCGATTAAGGATTCTATTATTGTTACACACAAGCAAAAACATGCATTGTCGACGACTACTGCTCAGGAGTGTGCATATCCATAATAGAAAAAGGATCTACGGTAGATAGGATACACTACGTCATCTATAACAAAGAGAGTCTATTTCTTTTTCTTCTTACCACCTTTGGGCTTTCGATCTTCTTGGGCTGCTTGGAGCTTGGCATTCAATGCAGCTGATTTCTTCGTATCTTTTTTCACAGTTGGGGGTGGAGGCTTTGCAATCAAAATACCATTGATAATGGTTCGGTAATTACCAGTTCCTTCCACTTTACGACCATGCGAATTCTGAACCTTGTCAATTTGAGAATCCAGGAATGCCATGTCGTCGTCCAGATCATCACGACTACTCAAGTCATCCGCAGGTTTCTTCTTCGCAGGTGGAACTGACGAGCCACCGAGTTTTTGTCCACCCTTTTTCTTATTCCAAGCCTTCCCACTAGGTGGAGGCGGTATTATTTGCGGCTGGCTTGCAGATGCCCTTGTGCCCTGCTGTCGCTGTCGTCGTTCCAATGCTAAACTGGCCAAGAGAGAGTTCATATTCGGTGGAATATCATTGTCAATGGCTGGCTTGGCTTGCTCGTCTGCGCCTTGGTCGTCTTCATCATCGTCGTCTTCGCTATCATCGTCATCATCATCACTATCCAAGACTTGAAATGCAGACGCCTTGCCGAGTGTTCCAACTTCATCGCCGTCCCTCACATCTTCCTGAACTTCTAGAATCATTTCGTCACTCCTTGGTTCAACAATCTCTTGTAAAACCACTGGCTCTGGGGCGGTTCCTCCAGGGATTTTGACAATAATGTGTCGATCAACTCCCTCAACTCCTTCGCTTCGGTGTTCAATTCCCAACTCGGTCGCACGTTCATGGATAAGACGCCGATCATTCTTGGACAAATGAGTGCCCATGACTTTCATGTCGCCGGGATTGCCTTTTTGGGCAAATTCCGTAATCTGATCCACGAGAGAAGTAACCCTTTCTTGCTCCTTTTTCGCAAAATGGTCTCGATTCGTTGGCTTTTTCCCTGTCATCGGATCGCTTTTGCTTGTGGGGCTGGATTCCCCCATGAGCTTGTTCAATTCCAGTTCCGCAAGTTCCAAATCTCCTTGGATATCCGATTGGTGATACTCCGCCGCCGATCGATATTCGCCATGCTGTTCCATCCAATCAATCAAACCACCAATGAATTTGCTCTTCGTCACAGTTTCCGTATCACAAATGACAGCACAGTGACGTTTGGCACGAGTAATGGCAACATTAAGACGTCGCGAATCACCCAGGAATCCAATCACACCCCTGTGATTGCAGCGCACCAAACTAAGAACCACGGCCTCACGTTCGCCACCCTGAAAGCCATCGACGGACCGAATTTCAAGCTTCGGTGCTATCTCAGGCAATAAAAGCGTTCTCAGCAACTCGACTTGTCCATTGTAGGGCGATATGACTGCGATTTCTTCGGGTTTAATTCCTGCACGCAGCAGCGTCTGGACGTGTTGGACGACCAATTGTGCCTCACCTTGATTGAATCGCGACCCGGCGCTCGTTTCGCCCTCTTCCATACCACAACCGGCCGTGTCAACTAGCAAAAGTGCTGGTTGTTCGCGATCTTCTCCATCATCACTAACATTGCCATCATTGTTGCTGGCATGACGATGTGTGCCAATCATCAGGTCTGACAAGACGTGTTGCGCCACCGATTCGTGGGTACGTAATTGTCCGTGGTACATGGCACCGCTCGCCCAGTCGGCAATGGACTGATGCATGCGATATTGTACTTGGAGCATGCGCGATACTTGATCTACATTCCGCTCGTAGAGTTTCAAAATTCGTTCAAACAAGGTAATCGATAGCCCTTGTTGAACCTTTGGATCATGACTCTTGATGGTGGGAGGGAGCTGACAATGATCACCGGCCAGAACAAGTCGTTTGCCTTTGAGAATGGGAATCCAACACGATGCTTCTAGAGCTTGAGCCGCTTCATCGATAATGACTAAATCAAATTCCATATCCTTGAGTATTCGGTTGGCGGCACCGACTGTCGTACAGAGTATAACCTGAGCATCCCGCAGCAGCGATTGAACTACTTTGGTTTCTCGTTGCCGAACTTCCTGTCGCAACAATTTGACTTCGCGATAGGCAGTACGCTTGTCGTCCGTCCCTCGTGATCGTGATGATGATGATTTCTTCGGTCGGAGCAAGATTTGTAGATATGATTGCAATTCCTGTCGGACGGCTTGTACAATTTCTGTTCCCTCGGCGTTTTGAACTTGTGCTTCTAGTGAGTATTGAAGAATACCAGGTTTGATTCTTGCTGGATGTCCAATGCGAACTGCCCGAATTCGTGATGCTGGTGTTTTCTTGTTACTGTTGCCATTCAGCTGTTGGGATTGGACGATGCGTTCCAAGACATTATCAACCGCAACATTACTGGGTGCTGCCACCAGAACCTTGTACTTGTGATGGTGAACAGCTTGTTGAATGAGTTCTGCTACTGTACTGGTTTTTCCTGTACCGGGAGGACCATGAATGAGCGACACGTGACGATCGGGATGTAAGGAAAAGGCAATAGCATCGAGTTGACTCTCGTCAAGATTGGGATTGTAGGGATTTGTTGTTGCTATTGTGGACTGTGGTGCACCTGCTGTTGATGATGATGTTGATCCTGGTACACAGTATTGTTGACCGGAAAAGATGGCCTGGACCACATTTCCGTAAAGTGCATGTGAAGCTCCATGACGTTCTAAATCAGTAAGTGCTTGCATCATTTTGTTGTGTACCTCCGCGGAACTCTTGGGAACAATGGAGAATGGAGGTGATCCTAGAATGGTGGTTTCTTCCTCGCCACTCGTCGTGGATGTTTTTGTGGTTGCATCATTATTAGCATGAGTCTTCCCAAAGAGAGCGATCGATATGAATGTTTCATCAACCTGACTGACAACTCCTCCTTCTCCTTGCATTCCCTGTCGTTGATTGTTACCAAACGCTGTCGCAGACGACGAGGATGATTTGGACAATATTTGTATTTCATCTCCCGTTGTAAAGCGATGTTGTGGCAGCAAGCATTTTCCTTTCTCATTCGTATCCGTATCAAATCCCAGTGTCACGACTGTCCTACCATATAATCCTACAGACACTTGAAGTAGCGCCAGATTTCGTAGGACGACAGGTGCAGATGTAGGTTCTGCTGGCGCTCCATGTTGCTGTTGTTTTTTCTGCTGCTGTTGCTGCTGCTCTTCCACACCAGTCTCACTCGCCAATTCCGCTGCCAACAACACTCGTTGGAGACTCACGAATTCCCTTATCTGCTCATCAATGGATGGCAAGCTTTGCGATCCGCCGCTGACTCCTTCCGTCATCACAATCATATGTTGTAATGTTTCATGCTCGACGAAATCGTTGTATGGACACGCTCGCCCGTACTCCAACCTCCAACACCGAGTACTGCTTCATGTTACAGTATTCTTGTACCAACCGGAAATACTGAAGTACTGAGTACAGTTTAGTCTACCGGTATGATAGTACATCAGGGAGATCCGGGGCTAGAGTCGTGTTTCGACTACCGGTAGTACTGTAGTACGTTTCGGTTAGACCATGATGGAAAATTTGTCAATGGGAAGCTTAAATAAAAATTTGGGAAAAAGAGATCCAGGTTGACGGCACAACAAGTGAGATTCCACAGTGGATAGTGCCTGTTGGTGCTTTGTTCTTGGCAGATTTGGATTGTTAAAGCCAAGCTAGTGGAGCATCAAATGTTATCAGGAGGCTGACTACTACCGGTAGCCCTTGTCCTTCTTGCAAACAATTGCACTTGGCTTTGCAGTGCTGGATGAGTAGCTTGAGCAGTCCAAGGATAGAATTTCTTTCGATTTCTCATTGACTTGCCAGCACTCGAGTATGTCAACAAAGTCCACCAGAATGCAAGGAATACTGCGCCAGGCACAAGCAAACCTCGTAACCCCTAACCCTAGCCACTATGTAAGTTTCGATAAAAACACATTTCTTTTATTTTGGCCAGGAAGTGGTTTAACCTCCTTGCCAGCCCTGGGTTCTTGTACTTGTAACACATCACATGTTGTCCTTGACAAAAGACTGAGGATGGTGATAACAGGATAATCAGGTGGTCATATAGTATATACACAGTTGAATATACACAACCATGAAAGATATGGGTTGTAGAATTATTTTGCGGAATTTATTGTTGAATCATGCCATACAAATGTAGAAGTAGCTACTAGAGAGTAGAGTTCGAAAAGTGGTATTTTAGGACATTCTCAGCGAAATATGGGTGTCGCATGTCAAAGAGGTAAAAAGGGCACCAAAAATCCGATATCCATTTTTTTTCGTAGGAACTAGACCTAGACTATCCCAGTCTACCCGTAGGTTGTATTTGTTTCCACTCCAAGGATTGGCCTCACACCTTTATGCGCATGACCGAGTGTATCGCGCTCAGAAACACACTCTGCTTTCACGCCTGACGCCCGCCGACCGCATGCAAGGTATGTCATTGTAGCTAGAGAATGGTCTCCTCGCCGAGATTAACGCGTTTTCTGAAAGTCAAGTCTACGTTGATGCTTCGAGAATAATGAACCATCACGCTCATCGGTGCACACACCCTGGTACTCAGAGCGACACGACTTCCCACTTTGTCGCAAGTGGGCTTTTTCCTTCCGAGTGATGTTGTCAAAATGCATAGCTTACATCATGTTTTTGGCATGATGCCTGCTGGTGTATATTGTTGCGTATTTGAAGCAACTGCTTGAAATTGTACACCAGTTGTCTGCAATGGCATGGGTTTGTTGGTTTGCATCATCGGATGGCAAGAGCTTTGAATGCCTATTTTCTCGGTCACATTCGATTTAATAGCCTTGCAATGTCAAACAGCTCTTTGCTTCCTTTGTCTTCCTCAAATGACAGACATTCTTCAATGAATTGTCAGCACAAATGCTCCTATGCTGCTGGTTGGTGTAGAAAGTAGCAAACAGTCGAAAGCAACCATCTCAGTGGCAACAATGGGACGAATCTTCCTCGCTCATCAGTTGGAAGTTGCCGTCACATCTCTCTTTGAATCTCTTGCCTTGCTAGCCATGTAGTCCGCAGTATTCGCCATCAAGAAAAAGTACTGCCCTTACCGTATGATAAAACTGCGACGTTTCATTGGCTTGTCAAAAGTTGCTTAGAGTGAATCGAATTTGCTTCGTCAGCAATAATAATTGTTTAGAGAATTGGCTTTCATAGTAGAACTTTAGTGTGTATTGAATCCTCTAATAACGTTTTTCTTTTAAGGAGCAGTTTTGCTGAATTGCTGATACAATGTGCTTACGACACTCAAATTTGCCTAATTGCTTACACAATTTGCTCACGACAATCTGATTTGTTGACACGAAGAATTTGCTTACAGAATTTGCTGACAGATGTGGGATGACGCATCGAGCACTGGGCTACGAGCACTATCCAATCCCCACTGTCGCAACGTACAAGTGTGTCTGAATGATCTTCAACTGGCACTCTACGATAACGATGGTGAGGCATTAAACGTCAACTTGCGACGTATGTAACAATGTGTGAATGAGGACATTTAGATGTTGCCAAATGAGGGAGCATCGGAAATGGAAAAGCCCCTCGTCCATGCACACCTCGGAACCGTCCTCAAGACCTCTCGTTCGGGAATCATCTCATTGGTCGAACTAGCTCGGGTGATTGACCTCAGTCACACGTTGGTATGAATCATACGAACTGCCTACTGAGTGCAGGGATCGAGATTGCGAAGTAATAAAGTACTTTTAGTTCACAATATTTCCAAACTAGTATTTTCACAAAGCTTCGCTCCGCGCGCCAAGTCCACTGATTGACACACTTTGTCCCGACAAAGTACAAGTCCATCAAACCTACAGAATCGATAGCTCCGGTTGTATCGACACTGTTCCTATCTCAATATCTACTGCATCGGTAGATATCAAGGGATCCCACAACAGACTGAAAAAATTGCACACAAAGATTGCTAACATTCTCGCATCACGCCCATCGGAGGACTCAACTGTGTCACAAGTAACGGTTGGAACGTGCTGGGGCCGGACCTTCCAGATCCGCAATCAGCGACGCAATTAGACAAAAAATCTAGAGAGAATCTGCAGATCTGACTTTCTTCGGTATAAATTCGTTCAGTTGTGACATTGATTCTTCTTTAGGCAATAAGATTCGCCGTCTTGGTTGCATATTCTTCTTTCTTTGCCGCATAACGCACTAACCACCTTGCGCCTTTCTGTTCAGGGTATAATAAAGTACAAGTAATCCGAGTTTCTTCATGTTTATAACCGCGACGACGATGCTGTTGTCCTTGCTCGCAACTACCCTATTGGTCGGTGGGGCCTTTTCCTCCGCAGAAGGGCAGCTCACGATGGACCTCGTAAGTTCACATTGCTCAAATGTTTGTTCGGGTAGCGCCAACAACTCTCTACGTTTCCTTGTAATGTGCGGTATTCATTCACGAATCTGAGCAGTACGAGGTATTGGACCTGGTTCGTTTTTTGATACACAATGAGTACTCGGAGCGGTTCACATTTACAGGCCTCTGATGCAGTACATAGCAAATCCAATCTGTCTTCTGTTGGGAACCTGTCTTTTCTCCACCGCTCTCAGACCTCCGACACTCGAACAGTATGTGGATTGTGGATAACGCTACTTTATCATACCTCAAGTCTGACCGATCATTTGCATTATGAACTATCGTGCCCTAACGATGTCTCTCGCTTCCCTTCTTTTATGAAACAACCTGAAACTCAATGCAATTCTTTCAAAGGAGGCCGAAACCATGAGGGATGGAGGCCACGGTTTGCGGGCTCTGACTAGCAATGAAGTAACCATCTGCCACAAGGATACGAAGCTCGCTCGTCCGTTCCAGACCATCCGTGTTAATGCAAAAGCTGTCAACAAACACTTGGCTCACGGAGATTTGCTGGGAAAATGTGACAAGTCGTGCGATGTTCTCTGCGACGACAAGAACAAATGCACCATCGACCATAAAAATGGTTCGTGTGAAAAATATGGATGCCTAAAGTTCCCTCGTCCAGTCAAGAATTGTAATGACTGCAATGCGTGCACCGTCGACACCTGTGACGAGGGCATAGGGTGTGTTTACACGCCAAAAGTTTGCGACGATAACGACGCTTGTACAATCGACACCTGCGACAAGGACAAAGGATGCGTTTTCACTGCGATAGTTTGCAATGACAAGGACACCTGCGACAAGGAGAAAGGGTGTATTTTCGAGCGGTACGTTTGCAACAACAATTACGAGTGTTGCATGCACATTTTGAATACAGACTTACTTTGTGACGTTACTCCCAGCCCATCGGCTTCTCCAAGTACGTCTGTATTTCCGAGTACGTCCCTGTCTCCGAGTACGTCCTTGTCTCCGAGCACTTCTCTGTCTCCCAGTACTTCTGTTTCTCCGAGTACTTCTGTTTCTCCGAGCATGTCCCCGTCTCAGAGCTCTTCTCCCAGTGCATGTCCAAGGATTGTTCCTAACAGCTTGACTACCACGTTCCAAGATGATAATTCTGGTCAAGGCAACATGTTTGATATTTTGGTGAAAGACGAACCTCAAGGTGACATCCTTCGACATTCACACGTATGCCATGGGAAATCAGAGCGTGGAGGTGTACTACAAAAAGGGAAGCTATGAAGGTTATGATACGAATTCCTCTGCGTGGACAAAAATTGCCGACACCAGTGTAGATGGCAAGAAACAATATTTTGCCACACCAATCCCCAGTAGTGTCATAATTCCAGTTGACATGAGTGCTGGCGAAACATACTCGTTCTATGTCACCTTGGTTGGAGGTCCAGCTCTACGTTATTCGAACGGGGATTACTTCTCTGAAGATGACAATGTGCAATTCATCGCAGGTATTGGAAAGGACTCTCCTTTCGGACAATCGTATTCTCAACAGATTTGGAATGGTATTCTTAGGTATGCCGTGTGTTGATTGTAAGTGTCGATTCACGTAAGAATCGATACCGTATGGTTCTGAGATCCCTTCACTGTATGCACTCATTTCCCAAGGTGTATAGTATGTTGCTTGTACATTGTTATTTCAGCTCTGTACAGCGCATAGAGTAGCAAGGTAGCCATGCATTCGTTACAGATAAAATGCATTGCAACTTGCTTGTATTGCCTACGACTACACCGTAGGACTTTCGAAAACATGATCATGCTCCGAAGGGCAGAGCATGTTGATAGACTGAGCAAATAATAATTCGAAAGCACATTTGAATTGCCGAACAACAATTTCACTTGGTACAGGACAATTAACCCTCGAGAATCATCGTCGTTGAAGTACCATGGTGTCGTGGGTAAGAACGAAATGATTGATTGAACCGGAGTCCGTCAGAGACCATATTCTGTCCCTCAAGTTCTCAACCGGACGTGCATGTCCACGGCCAACATATCATCAGACAGGAAACAGCGATGCGGAATCAAGTGACAGCAACACACTGAGTGGTTCCGATTCTTGCAGATTGCCCAATTCGACCTACCCAAATCTGTGATGCTGATGATTTCTTGATACTGATGTTGCTGCTGTCGTTTTGAAGCTGTTGGGATTGAACGATGCGTTCCAAGACATTATCAATTGCGACATTTCTGGGTGGGAGCCGCGACGAGAATCTTGTACTTGTGATGCTGAGAACAGCTTGTTGAATGAGTTCTGTTATTGCAAGCGACTCGGGACGATCGGGATGTAAGGATTTGTTGTTGTTGCGGAAGCTGCAGTTGCTGTTGGTTGTGTTGATGGTGTTGATTCTGGTGCACATTTTCAAATGACGATTGTTGATGATGATGATGATGATGATTTGGATAATACTTGTACTTCATCTCCCGTTGTGAAGCGATGCTGTGGCAGCAAACATGTTCCATTCTCAGCATTCGAATCCGTATCGAATCCCAGTGTCACGACTGTTCTTCCATATAAACCCACAGACACTTGAAGTAGCGCCAGATTACAAAGTGTGACACGGGTGCAGGACCAAGTCCTGGTGAAGCAGCAAAATGCTGTTGTTCTTTCACTCCAGTCTCACTTGCCAATTCCGCCGCCAACAGTAATCGTTGGAGACTCACGAGTTGTCTAATCTGCTCATCAATTGAGTGCAATTGCGATTCACCACCATCTCCTCCTTCTTCCTTTCATCACCACCCCATTATCATGCTGTACGCGTGTGTCGATCTCCACGTCACGTACTCAAATAGTAGCACCTTGTACCTTGTATGCATACAAGTACTTGTACCCAGCAAGCAAGCAGGGAGCAGGGTGCAAAATATACTGTAGGCGATATACTGTTGTACCGTCACATTGGTGTCGTCTGACCATACTCGACGGCATGGAAGTGTTATTAGGAAGTTCCCAGTTCTGAATCGAGCGAACCATGTCTGGATCTTATATGTATTACTATGAATAAATATGATATATTATACTGTACTTAGGAGTCACGGAAAAATTCCTCTCCAAAAGAGACAATACTGAGCGCTGGTCGTCTACATGTAAACAATACCATACTGTATTTGAGTCTTTGAGCAGTACATAAAGAATATGCATGCCCAAATTACAGTATGGCATGTATGAAATATGCCATGGCACCTCTCGACAAGAATCAGGAAGTGCATCTGCTTGACTCCCGCGCCTCCCAATTCAATCATGCATCCTTCAATCTGTCAGAGGAATGTGCACTTGTGAATCGCGCAAGAGCCTACACATCTGTTGCACAACGAGCAACCTTAGTCTCATACATCAGTAATTGGAATACTCGGACTACTCCTGATTCATGCCGTTGCGTGCTATTGACAATGATTTGATCCAAAACGCCATTCATGGTAATCTCGATCAGGTTCGTGCCCAGTTACTAGCGGGAGCCAATGTGAATGCTCAAGATGATGAGGGTTTCACAGCCCTCATGCTTGCGATTCGAGGAGGTCATGAGAAAGTCGTCAACGCGTTGCTCCAGCACAAGAATGTTGATGTGAATGCCAAAACGACCAGGGGTCACACAACCCTCATGCTTGCGAGTGCGAATGGCCATGAGAAAGTCGTCAACGCTTTGCTCAAGCACAAGAATGTTGATGTGAATGCCAAAACGACAAATAGTGGTGAATCAGCCCTCATGAGTGCGAGTCTCCGAGGCCTTGAGAAAGTTGTCCACGAGTTGCTCCAGAACAAGAATGTTGATGTGAATGCCCAAAAGAATGATGGTACAACATCCCTCATGGGTGCGAGTTTCGAAGGCCATGAGAAAGTCGTCCACGAGTTGCTCCAGCACAAGAATGTTGATGTGAATGCCCAAACGAATGAGGGTTTATCAGCCCTCATGGGTGCGAGTCTAAAAGGTCATGAGAAAGTCGTCAACACGTTGCTCCAGCACAAGAATGTTGATGTGAATGCCCAAACGAATGAGGGTTTATCAGCCCTCATGTGTGCGAGTCTAAAAGGTCATTTGGAAATCGTCCGCGCATTGCTGCACAAGAATGCTGATGTGAATGCCCAATGTATGGATGGAACAGCCCTCATTATTGCGTGTCGTTTCCTGCAAGAGGAAGTCGTTCGAGAATTGCTTCAGCACGACAAGGTGGATGTCAATGCCAAATGTTGCAACGATGGTGCAACTGCCCTCATGAAGGCATGTCATCTAGGCGATGTTGATATCGTCTTGGAATTGCTCAAACACAGCGCGGATGTGACTGTCAGAGATGATGATGGTAAAACGGCCCTTTTCATTGCCAGTCAATTTGGCCGGAATAAAGTTGTTGCCGAGTTGCTCAAGCACAACGATGTGGATGTGAATGTCCAACATTATGATGGAACGACAGCCCTTTACGTTGCGAGTAAAAAAGGCCACGTGCAAGTCGTCCGCGAGTTGCTCCAGCACAACAATGTTGATGTGAATGTCCAGCATAACGATGGTACGACAGCGCTTTACGTTGCAAGTCAAAACGGCCATCTGGAAGACGTCCGCGAGTTGCTCCAGCACAACAATGTGGATGTGAATGTCAAATGTAATGATGGTTCGACTGCGCTTTACATTGCGAGTAAAGAAGGCGATTTGCAACTCGTCTAATGTTGCTCCAGCACAAAAATGTGGATGTGAATGTCCAACATCATGATGGCACGACAGCGCTTTACATTGCGAGTCAAAACGGCCACTTGGAAGTCGTCTGCGAGTTGCTGAAGAAGAATGCGGATGTGAATGTCAAATGTAATACTGGTGCGACAGCTTTAGAGGCTGCAATCAAATTTGAAAGGGGAGAAATCGTTCGATATCTGGTGGAACGTCAGATCATTCAGGACCGAACAACCCTTTACAACGTCATGAGCACTGCCTCAGCTGATCCTGTCGAACTTTCCTCTCACTATATGAAGCAATGCACCGTCCTTCGTGAACTTGGTTCTGGTGCCTTTGGGAAAGTGTCGTTGGTAGAAGATAAGCAACTTCAGAAGCAGTTCGCAGTTAAAAAGTTTAACATCTTACAGTTGGATGAAGATGCCATTGAGGGAATTCGGAGAAGCTTTCAAAGGGAGATTTCGGTACGTATCGATTTGAGTATTGGCCTATTTATGATTGATAGTCTGCCCTCTCATGAACACGCATATGCAATTCTTCCAGGCTCTTAAGCGATTTCGCCATCCCAACATAATCGTCTTATATGCATACAATTTAAAGACCGATAGCGATCAACAGTATCTGCTCTATGAGTATGCAGCCAACGGCTCCCTCGATGGTTTCCTCAAGGACGATGGTTGTCGAGCCCGCTTGCCGGCCTATCGGCGACTGTCAATTATGTATGAGTTGGTGAGAGCTGTGCACTTCCTGCACACTGGTGGCTGCGGAAATTTCAACGTTTATCATCGAGACATTAAGAGTGCGAACATTTGTCTCGACGACGCTTTCACAGCACGACTCATTGACTGTGGTCTGGCCAAGTTCGTGCCTACTGGCAAGCGCATTTCTCCGTCGGTGTCGTCCTTGTCTGTGATGACTAGCTTTGGATCGGCTGGAACACTTGGATACATGTGCCCCAGGTATGCTAGTGGGAAATGCGCGTATGAAGCTTCCTGTGATGTGTATTCTATTGGCGTCGTGATGGTTGAACTTGTTTTGGGACGCTTGAATGGTGGTCTATCGACTGGGAAGGGCAAGGAATTCCGCGATGTGTTTGAAGTATACGTTGAAGACGAGGATGGTGAGCGTATTGACAGTGGATGGGAAAATCTCGTGAGCGACGCAGATCCCAATATCATCTGGAATCCAGACTCGCTCAAACTTGTTTGTCAAACTGCGATTCACTGTATGGATCGCACACCTAGAAAGAGGTTGGAAACAAGTGCACTCCTTCGCCGGCTCAGTAATGCCATTCATTTGAATGAAAACATTCAAAATCGTCTGGTGGATGATGATTTTGGTGCGAGCCTTCCGTGTACACTCTGCCACGTTAACATGACGGGTACGAACTGCCCCAAAGGGACCCATTATCTATGCAAAATTTGTATCGAAAACAAAGTTACGCATTATTATAATGACGGGTGCGATGAGTGGTGCACGACCGATGGGTGCTCGAACGAACCATTCCGCGATGAAGTTCTACAGCAACTCCTTCCTGGTTCGATCTACACCCGATACGTTGATGAACGAGCCGTGCGGAGAATCGGGAAGGGATTTTCCGAGCAACTAGATGCGCTGAAAAATGGTATGCATGATGTCAAAGGTGGTATGCACGATATCACAGATGGTTTGCGTGGCGTCAAAGTGGGAGTTGACGAAGGCAATGACTTGTTAAAGAAGCAACATTCCCAATTTGTTGGGTTGAGATGCGATGTGCGAGCCATCCGATTGGGTGTTGACGCAACAAATGAATCGTTGCAAAAGCAGCAGGAAATGCTGCAACGGCTTGCAGGAGGACTAGACCGGACACTGGGGGCGTTGGCATTGTTGGCACCAAATCAGTTCGAGGAGTGTCCGAATCTCGTGTGGGTGACTCCTACCTCCGTTGAGTCGTCAAATGATCCTAGAAACTGGATCAGAAATGCGACTATGAGAACCTACCAGGTCGTTTTTATCTGTGCCCACTCGCGCCAACTAGGCCACAAAACCCTTTGAGATCACAATGCCTAGAGGGTGGATTGTCAAGGTCGCGCCTTTGCTTAAATTGTGCCTCGGGGCACTGAAAGGCGTTGTCAATTTGCACGGCCTACCGTTCCCAATCCCAAATATTCCATTTCTTCAGCAACATGAAATGTTGAGGACATTTTTCGATTCGTTAGTGCAAGAAAGTTCCATCGCCGCCTTGTCACATTGCGAAACTCTCCTTGAAAAAGGCACCATGTCGATCGATGCACCAGTAGATCCAATGTGTACCCTAACGGGAGATGCATACAAGATGATTGCAGAAGCAGCCAAGCAGCACTCGCAGTGGAAGCCACCGCAGATGGTCCCTGTTCTCGATAAGAACGGAATACCAAAGTGGGTGAAAAGTGAATATGCAACGCACTACCGTGTTTTCGCGTCATGATGATTTTAGTTTTTCTCTATTTGTTGTCATACTATAGCATACTAGGGAGTACGACGCTCGATACTCTGGCGTCGAATCATGTTTGTCGTCGCTGTCTTCTCCTTGCTTGGAATAAGCCCTACCGAAATTCCGAATTGCAGTCGCTCTTTTGGCTTGTCCAAGGATCTGTCCTCCTTGGCAGTAATGTAGCTCTAACTCATCCGAGTTTCTGGATGATCCAGGGGGGTGTTTTGTAGAGCCAGAAGGGTGATGAGTCCTCCTCGAACCAGGAGTTTGATGAGACAGTATTGGGACCCTGACGTCAAGGCGCTGAAAGGCTGGGCCCGGAGTGCTGCGCCGAGGTCGAGCAAGTTGCGTTCGAGTAGCGAAATTTTGTGGGCGGCGGCCTCTGGTTTCAATTCAAATGGGGACTCGATCCTCGGGTGTGTAAGCGGCTGGGCGGATCCAAGGATGCTGGCGGGGGCGTCGGCGAGGCGAGGGTCAGGAAGGATCTGGGAAGGCAAGTCGATGTTTCGGACTTACCAGTGTTGTGGCGTGGTGCCTGGGGGTGATCTCTTGGTCCCGGACGGTCGTTGGGCGGCGTGTGGGGGGACGGGAGTGGTGAGCTCAGCCCCAACGTAGATCTCGAATCGGTTCGGTGGTGACGGGCGCGTCGGTTCGTACGGCGAAAAAAGTTTATTTGTTCATTTGGTGGGTTCCGTCGTGGCAGCGGGCGGCTTTGTGGCTCGGGTCAAACGACGATGCATGTTCGGGCGTTTATCGATAGAGGTGTCAACAGAATTACTACCCAGAACATCCCCTTGTTTGTGACCCTAACCAAAGTGTGTCTGAACGTCTGAACCCCGACAGAAATTTGAGTAGCGTGCAGTGTGCACTGTAATATCATACAGTAGATACAGTGACAGGATCCTCTTTATCATCACATCATGGTCGCTTCGCTGCACCTTCAATACAACACCAATAGTTTGCAACGATAACGACGCTTGACCAAGATAACGACGCTAGTACAATTGATACCCGCAACAAGTACAAAGGATACGTTTTCACTGCGAATATTTGCAATGACAACGATCCTTTAACCGGTGACTCCTGCGACAAGGAGAAAGGTTGTATTTTCGAGCGGTAAGTTTTGCAACAAGAACAATTGATGTATGTTGCATGAACTAAGGACAGCTGTGACTCTGCCACAGGAGAATATGTGAAACACAGACTTGATTGGCGACGATTCTCCCTGTTTCTCTTCCAGCCCTTCTGTTTCTCCTAGTACTTCTGTTTCTCCGACTGCGTCCCTATCTCCGAGCACTTCTCACTTCTTGTCCCAGTGCATGTCCCAGGATCGTTGCATACAACTTGAATACCAGCACTTTCAATGATTAGCTTAATCGCGATGGAAACATGTTTGAGATTTTGGCGAACACAAACCTCAAGGTGACATATCCTTCGGCATTCATCAGAGGTAATGGAATCACAATGCATTCCTCTTGTTATATTGTCGATTCACGAGAGGATTTTTACTCGTTTGGTTCTGAGATCAAGATGTGCAACATGTTGCTCATGCTTGGGCGTAGTAACTCAGTACCAGGTACCTGGCATACCATAGCAAAAGGTAGTCACGCTTTCGTCAATTCTTAAATGCATTGTATCTTGCTCGTATTGCCTACAATAACAGTGTAGGCCTTTTGATATACGGCGATCATGCCCCGAAGGACAGAACATGTAGATAGACTGAACGTTTCATTAATCGAAAGAACATCACAATTCCAAAACAACAATTTCACTGGGCACACAGGACAATATCAGCGACAGAATCATCGTCGTTGAAATGTGTGATTGAAAAGTCAATCACACAACAAAAGTCTCTCCGTCGAGTTCTGAACAGTACGTCATCAGGCGGGTAACATCGATGCAGAACAAAAAGTCGCCAAATGGGGACAAGCCAAGTATGACAGTAGCACATTCATACGTCCCGGTTCGTCGGTGGCCTTCATGCCCGGAATCGTGATGCAGGTGTTTTCTTGTTATGGATGTTGTTACCGCGGCAATGATTACTAAGCTGTTGGGATTGGACAATGTGCGTTCCAATACATGATCAAAACCGCAATATTACTGGGTGCCGCGATGAAAACCTTCTTGTACTTGTGATGATGGAGAGCCTGTTGAATGAGTTCTGGTACTGTACTTGTTCTTCCTGCACCCGGAAGACCATGAATGAGCTACACGTGACGATCGGGATATAAGGAAACAGCAATAGCGTCTAGTGGACTCTCGTCAAGATTGGGATTGTAGGGTGTTGTTGTTGCTGTGGGAGGTGTTGTTGGTGGTGTTGATGATGTTGTTTCTGGCGCACATGTGAGTTGACCTGAAAATATGGCCTGGACCACATTTCCGTAAATTGAATGTGACACTCCATGACGTTCGTAACCCAGCTATGTCTTGCATCACTCTTGTGAACAATTGAGGATGGAGGTGATCCTAGAATGGTGGTTTCTTTCTCGGCACTCATCGTGTTTACGGCATGTTTCATCAACCCGACTAACAACACCTCCTTGTCCTTGCATTCCTTCTCCAGGACCACGAGGGGATCATTTGGACAACATTTGGACTTCGTCTTCCGTTGTGAAGCGATGTGGTGGCAACACGCATTTTCCATTCGCATCCTGATTCGTATCCGCATCAAATCCCAGTGTCACGACTGTCCTTCCATACCATAAAAGTAGCGCCAGACTTCGTGGTAGTACGACAGGTGCAAGACCCAGTCCTTGTAAAACGCCAAAATATTGCTGTTATTTCACTCCAGTCTCACTTGCCAATTCTGCCGCGAACAGTAATCGTTGAAGAAGAAAGAGACACGAATTCTCTAATCTGCTCATCAATGAATCGCAAGCAGCGCGATCCGCCTCTGCCTCCTTCCTTCATCATTACCACTGTTGGGATTCTGTCGATCGGATTATCAGCATTCGAAGAGTACTCCATGTACTGTACTAATCGGCGAGTAGACGCATGGTGTGGAGATGTATGCATATAGAGATAGGGCCCCGTACTGGCGTACTGTTGTACCAGGTACCGTGACAATATCGTCTGGCCATACTCTGTGACGATTCAATAGTTTAATCATATCCATGAATGATTAGACACATTTAGAATCAGATCCCTGAACTAAACTACTGGCTGTATCAACGTACTGTATGCTCAACATATCACACTTTGTACTCCAGTGTATTGTGAACTTTTCACTACTAGTAACAGTAATTTGTTACCATAAGGTACTGTACTGGTACAGTACGTATTTCCTTGTCAACCCCCAGCCTTCTGGATTACGCGGCACGTTCAATAGTTTCTCCGAAAAAACGTCAAAACTGTTTTTTTTTGTCGCCTCAGTCGGCTCCATCACGTCATATCATACTGACATACACAACGACTACATTAAACTCCTTCATCGTTGCCCTTCGCTCCTTTCTGTCTCAAAGGCTTCTGCGTATGACCCGCTCCGTCTACTTCATGGGTTCAGTGATCAAACCTCTGTTGAAGTTGACCAAGATTCAAACCAAGATCTTGCTCAAGACGAACCTCCAAATCACCAAGATGCCAGCACCTCTCTTGACGCTGTGGTTCGCGAACTTGCCGAGAAACGATATCGTGGACATCCTATCAAGGCATCCCACCAACACCATCCCACTAACGACACCATCGCACAGGGCATCGCACAGGGCATCGCCTGGCGGCTCTCGTACTATCAGACATGCTCCACAAGGCCATAAACATCAAACGATGAAGAGCAGTATTAGCCACTCCTCTCCTCGTCATTCCGGATCGCACCACAAGATGAAAGGCAAACAAGCCGAGCAATCGTGTTGCTGCAAGGGGATATTGGTATGGCGACGATGATGACTGGGGTCATGTTACATGGGCTGGTGATGATGATTGATGGGACTGGTAGTTGGACCTGTCCTTGGAACGAGCCTTTGCACACAATTTATTTCGTGTAGTTGCGCATATATGATGACAAGTCATATATGTTGATCCAACTGCATGCAAAGTTAGTGCACAAGTACGAGAGGATCAGACCAGGTCGCGAATCAAATCCAATGGTCATCAAACAAGATACAAGCCACACCATCATGAAAGGATGCCAAGCTGGACTGGACAATTTCGGGGTGAAGTAGGTGCTGAGTGTATCTCACAACAGTAGCTAATATACACTCACCACAAGCAGGCGACTCGACACATCTCGTACCACCAAGAACCTACCGGAAGTGCAATGGCGGTTGCCTTAATGAAGGACGGATGAAATAGAAACCACAAATAGGAGTTACTATTATCATTGAATGTCCGAACTTTGGGCGAGGAGCAACCACAAGAACGAATCGCTCTCGTGGCTGGAAGTGCTGCACACGTTTTGAAACTGATAACTCAGGGAATCCACACAGCTGAAGTTTGAATGACTCATGTTGAATGACGAGGGTTGAAGAACAGATCAAATGAGCTCGGGACATCGATTTGCAGTGTAACCGCACGGTGCACACAACCATGTACGAATCAATCATGGTGTTAGCGTCAAGGCCGGGGTTGGCGTTGGAGTTTTGACTTTGTGATGCGCTTCCCATTACGACTGCAGCGACGTGTTGATGAACGACAGTCGCTTTCCTTGGAGAAGTGCTGGTGCCCCGCACTCAAGTCTTTGCTAGGCGGGGCGGGCAATTGTCGCTTTGATATCGGTGTTGTAATCCAGCAATAATGCTTCGTTGGACAGGCTGGGATCGAACGCATTTTCCCATCTCTTTTTGCGCAACGATGCCATGTCAGGAGCCATAATGTCATTTGCCCTGAAGACATTGACCACAAGCTGTCGAAAGCGCTTCCGATCAGATTCACTGGCAAATATGCAAGTTCGCAAGTCGGCGAATCGTGGTTCAATAAGTAAGCATTCCCACGCGACGACCACTGAATTTTGTTCCGCAAATGGACTTGCATATATAGTTGAAGATGCGAGCAACACTGTAAATGTTGAAAGTGTGTTTGAAGTTTGAATACTGTACCTGGTACCACCTTCACAATTTCTGCACATGTCCTGTAATAATGTACTATGCGCTGTGCGGCAAACCACCGGTAGAGAAACATTTTTTAAACATTTACATGACCCGCCATGATGCATGATGCACTCCATGAGAATATACAACTCTAGAAACGCAACTGAAGAGCACGCTCAGCGTTTCAAGGATCCTCCCTTGTGCCTTGTGTCATTCTGTTGGAAGAGCTGTCAACAACGGCAGAGGTTGATGATGGGGCTCGCTGTAATCCCGGAGAACTTAACGTGACTTACACCAACGCCTGCAAGAAGTCAAACCATCCGCAATCACCTACTCACCTTGGCACAAGATTGTTTGGCCAGTGGAGTACACGTACGATTGCGCAATTCATACTGGTTTCGGTCGATGCGGTCCATTGTAGGACAAATGAAGAAGTAGTTCAATCTTACATACGTTTAAAATAAACTGCTTACAACCACATCGCGTTGGCTTTGACCATACGAGCTGACTCAGTCTCTAGAACGGATAGAGAAAGTCCGGCAGACTCCTTCTTCGTGTGTGTGACCAGCATGCTGTCCTTGAAGTCGACGACGCAATCCAGCACAAAAGGGATGTTCTCGTCGACGCCATTGGCCATGTCCTTGATCTCATCGTATTGGCATCCACGAAAGAAAGAAAGCAAGAACGAAAATCGATTCGATTCGTTTCCAGTGATACATGCGTGCTAGAGCTGTGGCTCAAGACATGAAAGAGACCCGCAACTCTTGCTCAGAGCGTGAACGAGGCACGCAACTCTTCGTTGTCAGAGTTTCGCTGGTCGCGTTTCCGCAAAACTTGAAGGCGATGCGATTGAGCAAAGTCTCAAATCGTTCGGTGATTCGAAATCATGATTCTCCCAACAAATTCACGAATGGTCTGTGTTGTGCATTGAGTACTTCAACGCAATGTGCACAACCATGTCAGAATCATGGCGTTGGCGTCAAGGCTGGAGTTGATGATGGCGTTTTGACTTTGATGCTCTTGCCGTTACGACTGCTGCGACGTTTCGACGAACGACGGGTTTTCTTGGAGAATTCCTGGTATCCCGCACTCAAGTCGTTACTAGGTGGGGGCGTTACCGTCAATGATCCAACCACCCCCGGAATCAGCGCGACCGATCTCAAGGATTTCTCAGTCGACCGCATCGTACCCTGCACCTTCCTGATCATTTTTCGAGTTTCTTCGATTCCCTTCTGTTCCCATTCGGCGCGATTCAGTTTCGCATAAGTCAAGTATTCGTCTCCGGATACTCCAAAGACGCCGCATTCTCCCAATTTGTTGGCCAAAGGAATAACGTACTTGTCAAAGAAAACAAGCTGATCTTGGTACCAGCCTTCGGAGGGATCCCTATCCGAATGCCCGTCAATATAGGCTCGATACAACTCTCGGTATAGTTTTGTGTTCCATTTGATAAAGATGTGCCAATGCTGCATGGTATGAGCCACATCCGAGGCCTGAATTATGTGCTCAATGACAATCGTTGCTTTGCGATTTACATCAACATCCAGCAAGAATGCTTCGTTGGACAGGCTGGGATCGAATGCCTTTTCCCATCTCTTTTTGCGCAAAGATACCATATCAGGATCCATAATGTCAGTTGCCATGACCACATTGACCACCAGCTGTCGGAAGCGTTTGCGATCCGATTCACTGGCGAATATGCAGGTTTGCAAGTCGGCGAAGCGAGGCTCCATGAGCAATTCCCACGCGACAACAACTGAATTCTGTTCGGCAATGGACTTGTAGTTGAAGATGCGAGCAATCCCGGCCCGTTCCTTCGTCAATTGTGAATTCGACAGGCCGGTATGATCCACGTCGTGAATCAAGGCGGAAAACACTACCGCAAACTGGGTCAGGGGATCAGACGAAATTCCAAATGTCGAAAAGTGCAAGTCCGATGCGGTCATGCCAGACTCATTCGAATTGTCTTCCGGCAATATAATTCTCTTCATTAGTTTGTTGGCACTCATGGTAACGTGACTTGCATGTTCGAAGTTGTGAAACGGAACTTGTCGATACAAGCTGGCGATGGATGCGACGAACTCCTTCATCTGCATCTGAACTTCTTTTGGCAGAACAGCAGCGCGACCCCGAGTGGAGGAAAGGCTTGAATTAAACTTTGGAAGGGAAATGACTTCCACCACTTCGTCGATTATGAGTCCACTTCCCACACCCTCGAACGATTGGCGCGTCTTAAAATTGTCAGACGCATGTTTTCCAAATCGAACACTCCTGTTGTTTTCAGGGGCCATCAATCTATGCTGGACAACCTTTTCAAGAAAGCTCATCAATACAGCCACGTTCCAATCAATTAAGCGTTCTTCCTTTACATTAAGCGACAACCGAGACATGACACTTTCAGCGTCGGACGGCACATTGCCCCATGTACGCTGGGGGAGGGGAGAATGCGGCTGCTGACGAAGGTAATCCACTTTCCATAGATTTTCATCGGAAATATCCTCCGACTCCTGGATCAACGGTGTGGCAGATTCGGTCTTTGGTCGACGCAACATGGCCCAATATGTCTGCATTAGTGAGGATGTAAAGCGAGGTTAGGCTATTTTGCACCGTAAAAGAGTTATAAACGGGCACACAGAATGCACATACCTGCAATTCCCCTTTTCCCTTGGCAGTGATTTTGCCATCTCGTTTCGTCAACCAGTGTTGTTTGCCTGCCTCGCGAATCAACTCGGCGGTAGTTTCCGAAACTTGAATCTTCCCCGCTTCACCAGCGCTTTCTATGCGACTCGCAGTATTCATGGTATCCCCAAAAAGCTGAAATCGTGATTTCGCTCCTCGCAAGACTCCTGCCGTGACGGGTCCACTGTGCAGTCCCACTCGTAGTCCCAAATCGGACGTTCCCGGTCCCAAGACAGCTTCGAGCTGTTCTGTCAATTGATTGGCAATGGTAAGGATTTTATGGGCGAACCGTACCATGGTCTTGGCGTGATCCTTGTTGGGCGTTGGCAATCCCGAAACGGCAACGTAACAATCACCAATCGTTTCGACTTTGAACACTCCGAGACGTGTGGCAACAGCATCGAATTCATGATACAAGGTTTCGAGTAACTTGAAGACTTGACTTGGTTCTCTTTCCGAGCTCCATGCTGTAAAGCCAGCGATATCGGCAAACATCTGTAATGAATGAACAACATATTAGATAAACGGTGTTTGCAGAAAATCTCATGGTTATTGCATTGAGAACTGAGATCCGACATGTCATAACCGGTGCACTTACCACTGTTGTATTTGAAAACATTTCGGCAATGGGTTCATCGTCGTCTTGATGCTCCATAGCATAAACATCATTCGGAGATGTGCTCGTCAAAAAGTTGGTCAATCGTGTCTTGGGGTTGTTGGCATGTCGTTGTTGCGTCAAACTGAGCCGTCGTCCTCGTCGTCGTCGTAGGGGAATACTGATCAAGGCATTATTTGGAGAAGGAAGCAGATCATTGTTGTTGCTATCATTGGCTTTTTGTACGCCATGGCCTGCCCGAACAGTCGACGGCGAACCACGGCGGGAAGAGAGATTTGATAATGGCATTGGACTTGGCGGCACTGTCCAATACACGCTTCTGTCGTCGATCTACCAGAATGCTGTACAGCACAAAGAGGAATATCGATGTCACGGACAAGACAATCGTTGTCAGCGTATACGTGAAGGCAAGACCCGTGTGGAATGATTGTTCGTATTCGACAGTCGGGTAGACAGTGATTGAGTAAATGCAGAATCCTTGTTCACCATTTGTCGTTTCCTCAAAATTTGTAGATAATGATGAGGAATCGTCAGGATTGGTAGCAGCAGCAGTGTGCGTCATGATTTGTTGACGAAGTCGTTCCAAGGCTTTAACGACAGACACAGTTTTTGCCATTTGTTGAAAGGACACGTCGTGCTGGTCGCCACTGCCGAGATGCGATGCAATTCCCTCCTTGACAAGGTACGTATGGACTTGTCCACATGTGTTCTCCAAGACAATACAGACGGTGGGTGCATCTGGTACAACATTATCGAATAGCGTGATCCATTCAATTTCAGCACCAGTAATGCCAAGAACAATGTCATTGTCGTCGCCATCTGCAGCATCAAGAATGGGCAGGACGGTGAACGAACGAGGTGTACTGGAATTCTCCAGTGACGAGTTGTTGCCGCCATCGCGGACGTAATTGGCCGTATAATCGTCCAGAATATTACCAAACAATGGAGTTTCTGTTGTTGCGTTTGAGAAATTAAATGCATTTGGCATGATCGAATCAAGATTCAACATATTGAGATGTCGTTTTTCTTCGGAAGGATTGATTTGCCAAATTGGTAATTTTCGGTTCGTGGTTGAGTTGGGTATTGACGTGTCATCCATCCTATCGTAGTTGTTTTCCCCCAGACGATAAATCCCCGCTTCGATTGGTCGGAAAAAGATATTTTCTGAAATTCCCGCATACGCCGCATGTTCTGCAGCATATTGTTCCCATTCGGCTTGTTGCTCCGCAGTCACAATAGATGGTGCAAAGAATAGTGATGCGGCCCCCGATGTTTGCAAATCTCCCAGTGTTTGCGTTTCGAAATTTGGCAATGTAACATTGGGTGTCGTACTGTTATTGTTGCTGTTGCTGCCATTCGTCGTGTCTGTTTCGGATAATGCAATCAGTGATTTGTAGGCAACCGACAGAGAGAATAGTGCCCAAAGTTGATTTGTATTTCGTTGTACAAATACATCCAGGAATCGAGTCGAATCACTTTCAAATTCATCCGAAAATCGTTTGTATTCTTGCGCCGTAGTGTAGGTGTAGGACATGGTTGCAATCGCAGTCCCTGATAATACCAACATGAGGACCACGGACCATTTGACGGCCATAATGTTGGTACTTTTTGCGATTTCAATCATGTCATCATCACTATCCTCATTGTTATTAGTGTTGTTGTTGCTGTTGTTGTTGAGAAAAGGTTGATGATGACGTTGATTAAACGTGTTACGACCCTGTGTCTTGTCATTCGACGCTCCCGTGCGCATACATGTGTTGACTGTGTGTGAAAATGAATCATCACAAGCAAAACTCTCGACATCAGCATTTTCGTACACGTCGGGATGCGAGGCTTGACGTATTTGACGTGATTGTTCTGACAACATGAGTGTATTGTGTTGTGATTAAGTTGCGCTATGCAAGTGAGTGTGATACTGAAGGAAGGAGGAGTACAAGGTACGCTAGCAATGCAGTCTGTCGCTGCAGCGAAACAGCAAAGTCGATGACGATTCGTTGTTGCGTGTCTTGGGTTATTGTTCTTGAGACGTTGATGCTTTGTATGCCTGCAGAGGGTACAAGTGGCGAAGGAGTAGTAATAACGGTAGGTATTCGAAGTAGAGCAATACCAGCTGATTGAGTAAAGAGTTGACAACATCCGGCGCAAACAGACACAATGGGCTGTTACCACTTTTCCGCGAGTCACAGGAGCATTCATAATAAATTTTTAACCAATCAACCATACATACAAGCGGAGTCTACTGTATGTGTGCTGAGACAAAACTTCCTTCCTCGTCAACAGTCAGGAAATAGTCGTATCTGGCAAAATCACTGCTGCTACTCGCTCGTTAAAGGACTATATAAGCCTAAGAGGCTTAATTCTCGATGTGTGGTAGTAACAGCAGAATTGCAGTACTCCAGTGCCAATTCTTACATCGAATTCCACACAAACGTCCATAACAACATGACCAGTGACCGCTCATCAAGCTCCCAGAAATGAGGCTTAGTCGGACGTCGGCAGGCATCCAGACTCGAGACATTCAACACTTAAGCGCAAAATAACGGATTTAAATCCGATTAACCGTTTCCTTAAATACTTTCTACATTCCGTTACTGTCAGATCCGTTGTTTTCGCTTGATCCTGATTCCTGACCTTTTGGTTTTTATGCCTGTCTCATCGGAAGTAGGTTGTGACTTGTAACCGTGGACGTGCATCAAATGTCTGATGAGAAGGGCATATGACCCCCAACATTGGTCCAAATAGCACACTGAAGGATGCTTTTGCTATAGAAAGGTAGATTGTTCGAATAAAACGACAGTGTGTGTGCTGAAGGACTGTCCGTGGGATTAGGACAAGTTGAAATTCAACATCACGACATGCGAAACAAACCAATCATTCAACACATAACAGTACGTCAGCATCAATTCAACTCCACAACAAACGCAGCTCATTAAATTTTCACATGCTGTAATCAGATACGAAGAGGAGGCAGGCTGACAAACAAAATGAAGTTACCCACTTTGGCGGTGCATGTTGCATTACACTCTAGTGTACGATTGTAGCAGCACTTGTAGATACTCCACGGCCTTTATTTGTGCAAATCTTGAAATCCTGTTAGCTTACACACGTTGTCCCGTAGGCAACCTTTGATTGCCCTTCATATCAGTTAGTTGTTCATCAACTCCGTTGCATGCAAAGACAGAATTCGTTCATTCGACAAGTTTGAAGGTAGTGAGCGATAGCACGGTCAAAAACTACGGAAAGACTCGGTTCGTCCAATGGCTTCTCGACACACGCACACGGCACGACACATGGCGCCCAAGTTCAGGACCATTATCGACCCCGACCCTGGAGGAAAAGGTGCAAAGAGGCGAATAGTGCGACAGCCGGTAGCGCTTTCGAAAAACTTTATAGTAACTGCACATTAGATTCTAGTATCGATAGATTATTCATCAGATACTACTTCGTTTCCGACTTCAGCAGGGTTGCCTTAACTCAGCCTTACGATGGGTTCGGAACTTACAATAGCGGACTGGACTTAAAACGTCGTCACACCAATGGAGGAATATTATCGGGAACTTCGTCCTTCGGAAGTAGTGGAATATCCATTTTTTTGGGTTCGATCTTTTCAGCAATCAGCAATTCGTTCGCTGGTGATATTGATGTGATAACACTTGGTGGTGGTGTGTTATTTTCCCCATGTCGCTCTTTGTAATTCTTCAGCATGTTGGCGACCACAGTTTTGCCTTTGATTACCCATTCTTCACGATTTTCCAGCGCAAAACCAAGATATTCGTCGCTAGCAACACCAAACACACCACATTCTTTCAGCTTCTTTGCCAAAGGAATGATGTAGTTGTCGAAGAACCATATCTCACCGCCGTACCATCCTTCCGAAGGGTCCGTGGCGGCACGTCCAGCAAGATACGCAGTGTACATTTCACAAAACAACTTTTCGTTCCATTTGCTGTAGATATGCCAGTGCTGCATTGTGTGAGCGACATCTGATGCTTGAATAATGTGCTCAATCACAATGGTAGCCTTGCGGTTCATATCAACATCAGACATGGAGGAGCACTTGGATTCGTCAAAGGCTGTCGCCCACCGTTTGTCGCGCAACTGTTTCAATTCCTTGTCAACAATGTCAGTTGCCATAACAGAGTTGACAACTAGCTGCCGAAAACGGCGTCGCTCCGTTTCCGTTTCGAAGATACAGCATCGCAAGTCTTGATATTGATCATCCATAAGAATACCCCATGCAATATCCACCGAATTTTGCTCTGCAACGCTCCTGTTGTGATATTTTGCAGCGATTGGTGCATTTTCTTTGACAAGTTGAGCGTTTGTGACGCCATAATGATCCACATCGTGGATGAGAGCAGAGAATACAATAGCGAGTTGGCAGAGAGGATCGGAGCTTATCCCAAAAGTTGAAATATGTGAAATTCGTTCCATCGACTCAAGACTGTTTTGCACTTCTCCGACGGATTTTCGTCGTCGCAACCGACGCTTCTCTTCATCTGGTTGAACAAAGTCGGTCTCGCCTGGAGCAATAATTCGCTTCATCAACTTATTTGCCGAAAGTGTCACATGACTGGCATGTTCCAGATTATGGAATGGCACATTGCGGTAACAATCTGCGATCCTCGAAATAAAATGATGAAGCTGGCCCTTGACTCTGTCAGAGATTCTGGAGGCATCTGGGACAAGGGTTCCAAATCGAATCGAAGCCTCTGAGTAGGTTGGAAAGCTTATAACCTCAGAGACTTCATCAAACGCACAAGTTACCGTATCATCTTCGGTGAACTCGGCTGAGTGAGTGCTGTTATCCATACGACGTCTGACTTGTTGCTGCGTTCGAATCGAGCGCCACACCACAACCTTCGATAAAAGTTCACCAAATATTTCAACGTTCCAATTAACCAGTCGGGCTTTTTTATCGGCATCAACTCCATAGCTGTCAATCGTAGTGTTGCCCCATGTGTCAGCAGCCGTCAAGGCCTTGCGCGGCGAATCAAGTGAACCAGGTGGCTTGGTTTCGGGTGCATCATGATTGTTATCATTGAGACCGCCATGACCATTTCGCCCAGTCTTGGAGGTGGGTGCTCTCTGAGGCCGCAGCCACCAGGTCTTCATCTCCCCCTTACCCTTTGCGTTCACGAGACCCTCACGTTCGGTGAGCCAATGCTCCTTCCCGCCCCGTCTAAGAAGCATAGCAGTTTCTTCTGATACATGAATTCTATTCCGCGTTCCTGTGCTTTCCATGCGACTCGCAGTGTTCATCGTATCTCCAAAGAGTTGGAACCGAGCCTTTTCACCCCGTAGCACGCCCGCCGTGACTGGACCAGAGTGCAGCCCGACACGAATCGCCAAGTCACTCGTTCCTGGACCCAGGGAAACTTCCAGTGACTTTACTAATTCGTTCATTTTGAGCAGGCACTCGTACGCGAATCGGGCCATCACCAAGGCGTGGTCCTTTTTGACAAAAATGTGAGATAATATGTTCGTACAGTCAATTCCAGCATCTTTCAAATCATGCGCACGACACATACCTGATTCGGATCCGGAAGTCCAGTAACTGCAACGTAGCAATCTCCAATTGTTTCGACCTTGAAGACACCAAGCCGGGACGCTAATTCGTCAAAGGCGTGATACAGAGTTTCAAGAAGATAAAACACTTGAGAAGGCTCCTCTCCGAACTCCATGCCGTAAACCCTGAAATATCCGCAAACATAATCGTGGTTTCTGGAAACAAGTCCGCAATGGGATCATCGAGTCGGTATTGTTCCATATCGACTCTATTTTGACTTGCGCTCCGATGTAAAAAGGTTCGTAGTCTCGTGGTGGCTGGCTCCGCCACTCGTAGGTCATCGTTGCTGGCTCGACGGGCAATGGAATCCCATCGTCTCATGGCAATTCGTCGTGTTTGTTGCGTCGTCGTCGTCCGATCCTTGGGCATTGTTGTGCCAGTGGATGTGGTCGTGGCAGAGGAGGTTCCTTCTTGTTGTGCAAAGAGACGATTTCGCACCACTGCGGGGAACAGAGAATTCACAACATTACGGAAACGAACAGCTTCACCCATGACATGTTGTTGCCGTCTGTGGACCAGCACATCGTAAAGAGCAAACATTAAAATAATGAATGCAAAAATTACGGCGGACACGGCGGTGTAGATGGCAGGCAAATTCGTCTTGAAGGCAGCCTCGAAGGATGCCGTTGGGTATACAGATAGACTGTATCCAAAGGTATCCCACGTGTTGCTTCCATTGTTGCTCTGCCAAATTCCAGATGTCATGTTTTGTATCGCCACGGCTGATACCTTTGTGGTGACGACATAATTGTCGTATTGAGGGTCATGTAGATCTCCGTCTCCGAGGAAGACCACGTACCCATCAAAAATCTCAAACGACATGACGTCTCCACCACCAGTCACCAAAACAGCAACGATGGATCCTTCTGATGGTGAGACTGTCTGGAATTGAGTCAGCCAGTCAACATCCAGTTGAACAGCACCCACTACTGACTGAGGTGGTGTGATTTGATTGAATACGGGTGTGGACAGAAGGGACATGGGAGCGGTTCCCTTCATATCCGACATGATGGGTGTCATTTCCTCCATTAAACTGTTGTACATGTCCTGTATTCCTGGAACAGCGTAGTAGTTGGTAAGAATAAATTGTGCATTTTCCGGAGCGTTGCTGGTCGACAATAAAAAGCCTGGAAAGTAAGGTCCAGGCCCTGGATCTGGAATTAGCGTCCCGTTCGGCCCTGGCATGTAAATGCCATCGGCCAGTGTTCGGCAGGCAGACGATGATGACGACGAATCAACGGCAGTTGTACAAGACGATGCATCGTCTGGTTGCACAGTCAATTGATTGGCATTCTCCAACACAAATGCCTCCCACGAGGCCCGAGTCTCGTCCGTGACGAGTGGAGAAAACAAATTGTATGCGATCCTGTGATAATGCGATCTCCTTGAGTCGTAGGTCAAAGTCTGGTAGGAGAGAGTTTGGCCATGTCTTATTGTAATACTGAGCATCCGATGTCAGAGACACGGAGACGGAAATGGATGTCAGGATTTTCACTTCAAAGATGGTCAAGAAATTGTCGGTCAATTGGTCTGCAAGAGATTCAAAGTAGGTTTCGAAGAGTGATTGTTCCCTTTGGGCAGTAGATTCGTGAATGAATACCGTTCCCAAGACCCCGACAGTCACCAAAACAGCCAAAAAGATTGACCTTTGAATGCAAACTTTTTGAGAATCTTTCTTGACTTGTTCGGTAAACAGACTTCCTTGCATTTGTACCACATTATCCATCCTTCGGCCTTGAGCTGTGTCTGCTCCATGTGCTGGAGTTGGCATCGCTGACAATGCGGACAAGGGCATTGAATAATCATCTTCTTGATTTAGTTGCAAATCGAACGAGTCTTCTGAGGGATGGAATGATGACCGGCGCTCCATAGTTGCACAGATACTTCACGATACTTGCTAAGCGCTAACTGTAGCTGATTACTTCAGGACCAAGGATCAAGACTTGTCGCAGGTAGTAGTCGGTACTGCAGAAGGGGTCCAGTACTGTGACAGGGTCTTCCAAGCTTCCAGGGACAAGTACTTGTGTGATACAATTCTTTGTAATCAATTCCAACAGAGATCCGAGAACAGAGCGCTGCCCAAATTGATCAATGAAATACAACAAAGGACCACCTTTCACGTGTCACCTATTGCAGTAAGGATATAATGTCCGAGTACTGTCCCTTGTATAGCAATAGTACGCTTTCGCTCCAAACTTTCACGCTGTGCACAGATTGTCCTCCTTGGTGTTGCGTTGACGTGTTGTACCGATTACTGGTACCTCGTAGACGTGTGTATTGCTAACAACAATCTTGTATCAATGTAAACACCTGTCCACAAACGCTGAACAACACACCGTTCAAGATATCAAATTCGTCACGTGCGCTTTCCAAATTGGTGCTCCTTGGTATGATAATGCCGGAAGAAGTACGAACTCTCTATCTCTCACTATCTCTCTAACTAGAAGATGTCCAACAATGTAGGAGATGATTCCACAATGGCACACACCTATTTTTGGCTTGTACCAACGGGGTTTTCTGTTGTTGTTACGTAAGCGGCAGCGGAGGCAGCGGCGGAGGCGGCGGCGCAATAAAGGCACTATGATTGCGTGCGGAGTTTCCAATAACCCATATGGCACTCCGCGTGTGTTTGTCCATATCCTACTACTACAATACATACTTGCCAAAGTCCAGAGAGCACGTGTTTTGGGTCATGGGTCATGGGAAGGGTCATTTCATAGTTCTGATTCACGAGATTTCACACTTCGAAGAACCTACAATTAGAGTCATCATGTCCCATTTTCGAACACTCCTAACCCCAGATAACTATACGAGTACCGGTAGTTTTCAGATTATGTAACTACACATGTAGTCTGAGTGATGTCGTGTACCATTGAATGTCGTATCCTCATCCGAACGACAGTCCACAGACATGGACACCTATGCGTCGGATTTATTGTAGCAAAGGCATATTCACCAAGTGCGACTGATGGAGCCAGTCGCAAATGTCCTCGAATCGAGCTGGCCATCACATGCACCATCGTCCGATACGGGAGTCATGACCTCAAATGAATACTGGTACGAAGTACTGTACGGTATTTCTATAGACACAGCAAGACAAGCCCGAGATTCGTATGCTGCATAAAGTTGCTGTGTGATTTTATTCACATAATATAACGCCCGTCCATCAGTACGCAACCGCTGGTACTCACTTCCGAGGGTTTCCAGTCCATGTCCCCAAACCAACCGGCAGGATTGCTGGCCCTCGTTTCGATGCCGATGTTGCCCACCACACTGAAGGCACAAACCGCACCGCATCAAAGTAGCACCTGGAATCCACCGAACGTCACGGCCCTCGAGGCCACCTCGTTCTCCAACCAAAAGACACATGTATTCCACGCACACAGTACACGCACACGTCAGGGCAGACCATGACCTCCCACCATGCGCCAATCACTTTCGGTGCCAAGTCTTTCAAGGACTACATGTGACAATTCATGATGTAATCCAAAGTCACAACAAACAAGGATTTCCATAAGACCTGTGCTTTTCACCAACAATGTTATCCTGTGACATGCCGGCGTTTTCCCTCCCGTCGTTCGAATTGGTTTGTGGTGGTGATGCTATATTCTTTTCATTCCCTCCGATATCTCGATGGTTGACTCTGTGAGTTTTATGCTCCACTGCCTGTCTGAGACACCATATGACCCTGACTCTTGTTCCGTATTCGCCCATGCCAATAATGGTTCTATGCCTTGCAACACTCTGTTCTAGTACTCGTATCGGGCCAGCATCTCGGGGAACAGCACTACAAATTCAGAACCATATGTAGCAGTTTCCATAGTATTCTGTTGCTTAGAGAACTATCAGGGGTTTGGGACTTATACTTTAAACTCTTATTACTTCAATTGCACTCTTGCCTGTCATCCATTGTAAGGGGAAAGAGGTACAAGGTCTATTGTTGAGAAAGCATCTATTCCTCAACACTGTCTGCAACACCCAACTGTCTATGTTGCTAACACTACCAATCCAAACACGACCACTGCCAAAGTGAACAATTACATACGGTTCTTTGGTATTTGTGGACCACCCAATCTCCCACCAACACCCTCGAGCGCGGCAGCGCTCATTACTTGGGAGGAGAACGAGATCACACAAAATCCGAGAATTATCCTTGCTGTCACTTCCCCTCTCAATCATTCTTGATGCTTTCCTTTCCCGTTACTGGGTCTGATAAACTGTTCCAATTCATAGGTAGTAGCAGATTCTTACCTTCTTGGCAGGGTGAAGTAAATAATCAAAGAAAAGGTACTGGTTGACACTCATTATCCATTACTGTGTCATACTTTTGAATCAAAGCCGCTACAACATTGCCACCTTGTCGACTTATGAAAAAGGAGGAGTTGAACAAGAAGTTCGTAAGATATATATAACGGCTAGTTGACACGCCGACTATATGAATCGCTAACACAAATGACTTTCATGTGTAACGGTCACACGTAACCGTACGACCAGCAGTTGGACGGTACTTTGCATACCAGAGTAGGAAATGCCAATATTTTGCCTACTACTGGAGTGTCAGATTTCGTACCGTATCGTCCGTACTTAAACTCATCTCGCACGTTTATACGACACATACAGCGCATGCAGTGCCTGTAGCATTGCTCGTCAAGCGTGCAAGAGATATCTTCCGAAGGCAGGACAAGACTACGCTTTTCCTTTGCTGCTGCTTTTGCAAGTCAAGTCATCGCCTGGCGCTGTTGCGTCGCTTTGCATGCTGACAAGGAATAAACCAGCACTGTCTTTTGTGTGAATGACTCGTTGATTCGGAATCTATCGACGATACTTGATTGCATATTGCATCTCACTCACACAAAACTTGGACTTTGCCGACTGCGATATTTCCAGAAGAGAACCATGGAAACGGTACGAACCGTGGCCGAATTTCCAACGAATGGTCGTGTGGATAACTGCAATGATGATCATGGCGATGATGGAATTATCGAATTCCGATGTGATGTTTGCCGGATTGCTACATTCCCTACGTTCGAGGAAGCATTTGATCATGAACAGACATGTACGAATAGTCCTCCTCCTATTCTTGTGGCTCCGGTCCGCGCAAGCAGCGTCCGCGCAGGCGTCGCTTCGGTTCCCAAATCAGATCCGTTATTAGTACCAGTACCGTCATCACATTCATCCACAAACGGTACAAAGAGTATGGATCAACCTATACTCCCAGAATCAACTCTGAATGCGACTGCGATACCAACACCACCAAGTGCGTCGACTGTTTTATCAACAACAACAACGACGACGACGCTTGACAGAAACAACAGCAACAACAATGACGCGAGGCACAATACGATACGATTTGCTCCGAAATGCGCCACCAAATCTTGTATAACATTCCTTACGACTAAAAAAGTCGATGTGACGAATGGTGGATCGAGTATGAAGCCTTTATCAACAACAACAATGCATCAAACAATGACACACACCAGTGATCCCGGGAAAGCCAATCCTTATCATCATGATGACGATGATATCACTGCAACGCCAACAACGCCAACTACCAATTCTGCTGCAGCACGTATGCCAACAGATGATTCCAATTTGACTACCGGTAGTTCGCTTCTTGGAAACTCGAATGTTTGGAATGATACCTCGACGATCAATGCCCGACGCAAAAAAACACCGAAAAAGTCTACAACGGCTTCTCCTCCGACGATGAGCACCACCGATCCAGCGACGGCGGCGACGACGCTATCACCTACGAGTCCTTCCGGTAGCAATATCATGGTTGCGTTCAATGAAGCAGCAGCAACACATTCCTTGCCTACTACGACCAAGGCTCGTGGAGGCTCCAATGCCAAAAATCGCAAACCAAAAGCTGCGTCCCGTCCGTTGAAAGCGACCGCAACTCAAGCCCCTGTTGGTGCTCCAAAACACATCTTGTTGGCCACCCCGACGATTTCTCAGGAAAAGCTCGACACGGGAAATACGACCGTTGATGCAAGGAGTAGTCCCACGACAGTGAGTAATCGCAATGCCTTTGTCGGTCAACGAGTCTATGCCCAATTTCCTGGCAACAGCATGTATTATTGGGGAATCATTACCAAGGTTTCAAGCGCTTCACTTCCTTCCGTCGAAAAGCAGAACCCCGCATCAAACGGTGTTGTCCCACCCATCACCTATCAGGTGTGGTTTGACGATGAAGACGTCGCAGATGGAATATCGGGCAAGGACATGATAACCGAAGAAGAGTACCTGACGAAGTGGCTACAGACATACGATAACCTGCCGCCTCCTGAGCGCCCGCGTCATTTGATCGAATACAATTTGGATGACAATGGCAATATCATTGTCCAAACTACATCCAGCAGTGAGAATGGCGGCGAAGGTACCAATGTCAGTCCAGTTGCGAAACCGAAAACGCCCGTCGATTTGTTTTTGGAGAAATGTGGAACATGTTTGTTGTGTGTGAGACCAGAATGCGGAAAGTGCATGACCTGTGTCCGTGCCGGGAAGAATCCATCCGAACCGCGAGGTGTTTGCTTCCGCAAGGTACGTTTGTTTGTCGTTTCAACTCGCGCGCGCGATATGACTGTCTCCGACCGCTTCTTTATCTCAATTTTGTTACCGACCACCCACAGATGTGCCTTGAAGTTGACGTGGAGGAAAAGGCACAACCAGCTGTTGGATTTCCCTACGGTTGGAGGTTCTACTTCCAATCGACCGATGCAACATCGACCGTCGTCACACTTCCTATCGGACTCGTCCTGATCAGTCCGTCGGGAAAATCGTTTGACCTGCTGGATGCTGCATTCCGTCGACATCGCAAATCATTCGAGCGCAAAGTCAATTTGAAGATTGATTTTTTCAATCACATTGGAGAAGGTTGTGCAGAAGAGAGCATCGAACAACGCAATGGTAAACGAAAGGTAGTACCACCCCAGACGAAGAAGCGTCGTAGAGTGTCTGACGAAAAGTCAAAGAGCGCATCATCACTCAAGAAGCGGACACTCTCCGCCACAAAAGAGGTCGGATCCCGAGTATTCTGCAAGTTCACCAATGGTGAATATTATTGGGGTGAAATCTCCGACAGGAAAGAGGACGAGTCGGGCAACGTTACATATGCAGTTCAATTTGACGACGGCGACTTTCTCGACGGTATTGCTGACACGTCGGACGACCACCCTGACGGCAATATCTACACCGAAGCTGGATTCCTTAAGAGCTCGAAAAAGTATCCTCCCAAAAGGCAATCCATGTCCGTTCCGCCGGCGTCGAAGCGCATGAAAGTGGTCCAGCCGCAGACGCTTCTTTTGCAAAACGACAAGAACGGTCAAGTCGGGTACACCCTCGCAGAACTGTATCGGAAGCGATGTAAGAAATGTAGTGCGTGCAAAAAGGAAGACTGTATGCGCTGCAATAGTTGTACCAACAATAGAAACGGTTTTGTCGAAGAGACCGAATGCTGCGTTTGGAAGGTAAGTTGCTTGGCGTCTTGGTCACATTTCATGGACAACGACAATCCTAATTCCTTCTCTTGCGCACTCCTTGGTCTTGAGTTACAGATGTGCGGTTTTATTAACAAAGATTTGAAGAAACAGCCTGCACCAGGTTTCCCCCCAGGCTGGATGTTTGCAACGGGGACAGGACACATTTTAACGATCATTGCACCATGCGGAGATGAATTCCATTCGTTCGAGCAGGCGTTGAATCGTTGTAGGGGAGAAATTCAGGATGCCAAAGCTGCCCAGGTTGAGTTTGAGACACATGTTGGGGGCTCATTGCTGTGGAACGACGACGGGCATTTTCTCGTAGGAAAGGAATACTATCATGAATGGACAGATGCCGATGGCAGAAAAAAAGTGATCTACGGAAGTATCACTGGGTGTGAGCGCGACAAGCTGGATAAGGATTACCTATGGTTTACAGTGACTTATAATGATGAGTCCTTTGATGACATAGTCAAATCGAAGCCCTCTTATGAATTGGACTTCAAACCAATCAAAAGGATGTCCCTGGAGTGGGCTCTTGGTGGATACTTGGCATATGCTTCCAAACATGGGTCATCTCTCCTCAAGGATTCCGCTGTCTCTTCATCAGTTCGTAGATGGCTGACACCAGACATGCGCATAGAGGATGTGGTTCCAGGTCCTGGTGGCAAGGAAATGCCACGACTGACATTGGTTTGGAATGGATTTCGTCTTGTTTTCTCAGTTCGACAGTCCACTATTCTCAATGCCGGGTTGGGGGTGTTTGTCCAATGCACCTCTCTGGTTCCACTTCGCACCAGCTTGAAACTCAGGAAGGGCGAAATGTTGGATCTGGGGGTTTATGCCCCATTACGAAAGGAGGATTTGAAGGAAGAGTGCGTCTTTTTGGTGAAGAACTTCATCATGGGTTTGAAATGTGAGGAGTGGACGTTTGATGCAGGCCAAACTCCCGCATCACATCAATTGGACATAACGGATGATTGGACTGGTGAGCTGCACGAAATTGCAGCACGGCGTATCCTGCCATACATGAACGAGTGTAAAGTGAAGGATAATCCCTCAGTGTACGCGGCGCATGATCCAGAGGGTGTACTGCACTACATGCTGGATGCGAGGGTCAGTGATTTGACACTACCTGCGGATGGGTCCATGGTGGAGCTTTTCATCAACTATGGCCCCAAATACGAGCGTATAAGGATCCGGAGGAACTACTCTTTTCTCCCAGCTGCAGAACAACTGTCCCATGCAAAATCTGTACATCAGGAGAATGCGGAGTACCTTGAGGAGATCTCTGGATATCAGGGACCTGAGGTCACCTGTTGTGTTGAGTTTGTTAGTAAGATTGTCAAAACTGGAGCACTGCCTGATGAATTCCTTCTGAATGCACTGTGTAGCAGTGGCCTTGCGCCATCGTGGGAAGATGTTATCGGATGAGATGGCTGATTCTTCTCCCTTTGCTATTGAATTTTCCGGAATCATGGGTCAATTTGAGGTCGTGGTGCACGATTTACTACATCGAATGCTGAATGAAACATTTTTGGATCTTGAGGCTGCTGACGAGCATGGTATTCTACTGTCTATGCTGGTGAATGCTGTACTTACGGATTTGCCCTCAGGCCATGCCGAAAGGGTAGTTTCCTGCTTCTGTTCTAGCAAATGAAAAGGTGTCACAGTGATTTAACCAACAGTACGCCAGTACTATTGTATCAGGTTCCAGTCAAAAATGGCTTTGAGCCATTAAAACCACCATGCAGAACTAAAAAGTTCCCAATGACAATCTGATGAAATGCAATTAACTTCAAGTGCCTCACGTGTTGATCATGCTTAATGTCACCACATGGTTGAATCATTTCTATACTGGACAAAGAATTCATGAAGATGATGCTGCTTTTACAAGCGTCTTTCCGGTTTTAATGACTCTAAGCATTTTGATCATTTATATGTGTACCTGAATATTTGTCCATTGAGTTTTTTACTCCATTCAGCAAAATTTGCCAATAGGTAATGTAATTCATCATGTGAAGTACTACATGGCACGGGAACTATAGTTAAGCTGCCATCTATATTTCTTGCAATCATTAGCAGAACCCTGGCTTCCAAAATGCCTGTTTTCCACAGCAAAGGAAAGTGGCTCCTCATTGCTGTATGTGTGGCAGCAATTAAAATGATATTGAGTACCTTCTTGTATAGAGGTCATGAAAATTACACCATTTTGAGGCTCCATTTTTTAAAGGGTTCAAAGCCATTTTTAACTGGTACTATGATACTAATGTGAGCAAGACTTCAGACAATCACTGTAGATGATGCTCTAATCCTACTATGATGTGGTACGTGCTACGGTAAAAAATAACTGTAGGAAGGTTTCACAAATAGTGTGTTCTGAGAAATTATAAGCTGCTGTTACTCCGGTGCCTTGATCATACAAAAGACAAACTTGTCAAACGTGTCATGTGACAAGTTAGAACCACACATTCCAGCTCTTCAGTCATGTACTTTAAAAAAAAGAGACCAGACAGCACAGTGCAGCGTGTTTCTCATTTTGATGGATGACCTCACAGTAGCACAGTACAATGACCGCATTGTAGTCCTGTGCGGCATAGGTTTCAATTCACTACCACCTAAAAAGGGCTTTGAACCAATGATGTGGGAAATTTCTTTGCCCCTACAGAAAAAGATTTGTTGTATGGCAAATCTCTTCCTCATTTATATGTACCACAGCAAATCTTTAGTGGTCTTGAAGTGCAGTTGTACTTGACAGTCTGCTTATAACTCTCAGAATTTTTACTCAGGTCAAAGTACGAAGCGCCTACAAGAATTTCTAGTACCTTTTCTACGGCCAAGAAGAGCACAACAAACAACATGAAGGAGGGGGCCTCCGAGCCCTCTCACCTCCGTTCTCCTCCTGACTCACTCCTCATCAACAGCAAACAACAGTCAAGCAATAAGGCATTGAAGAAGAAGCAGAAGATCGAAAGAAAAATTCGAAGGTTTGATGACACCTTTTTGCAGCCATGGTCCGTGTCCTACATGCAAACCCAGTATTCTTTCTACGACGTGAAAAATTCCTCGATCTTGTTTCCTCCGTATGCTCGGATGATCCATGAACCTCCAGTGCTTTTCCCGACGACAGATTTTTACTCAACAGTGCAAACTCCTACCGTGGACGTACAACCTCCTACTGTTCCATTTACTACCGTGCAATCTATTCCTACCGTGAAAACTACTACAGTGAAAACTACTACCGTGAAAACTACTACCGTGCAACCCATTACCACGGTGAAAACTGCAACAGTGCAATCTACAACTACTACCGGGATGCAATCCACAACTGTCATCGGACAGTCCCGAGAGATACCTTGTGATTCCAAGTTTAGTTTTTTCCCCCATTACAGCCATCCGCCATACACTGGATGCCTGGAGAGAATAGATGTGGGATGTGTCTTTCTTATGTCTCTTTGCTGAGGTCATAAGATAGCTTACAAATTACTCCTTGACAGTACCCGCACAGAGTACTGTTAAGTCGTGTGAGTCGATTCTTCTTGTCAGTGAGGATAGCGGCAGCACGTTAAACAATTTTAGATTGTTTTTGCTTATAACTCGCACTGTATTTCTGCGATGAGAGCCCTGACTTTTCCCCTCATTGAGTCAGGCATGCCATTGTAGACCATGTGCCAAATCAGAGTGAGTGCATTGCAGAGAAAAGATGTACGTAGCTTTGGTACAAAAGCTGGCATAGCAGTAAAAAATTATTCAATGAAAAAATGTTGCAGCCATTATGACGTTTGTGACAAGTAAACTTTTTGATAGTTCGATCCCACTCTTCTTTAACCCCTTGTAAGTTACAATGGCCACTTTTGTTTGGTCAATCAGACCCAAAGGCCAATGAGACAAAAGATGTTTGTAATGAGCATTTATTGGCATGCCTACTATTAGGCATTGCAACTCCTGACATTGGCCATGGCTATATTGGATTAAATCAATTGCAAGTGCAGTGCACCTGGCTGCCCTTGCAGCAGAGGATTGACACTAGGCATTACTACAACTAATCACTACTAGCTAGTAGTAATAGCTTGCGACTTGATCAATTGTAAAAAGAGTGAGATGAATGGCTAGGAACACATCTGACTCTGCTAGGAGGGTCATTCTAAAGGTCATTGTAAGCCTGGGCTAAATCCTTTGTTGACGGTCAGGCCTATCTGGGTGTCCAAAGTCATGATATAACTCACTCAGTCAGTAATCTCCTTCCATACAGCAAGCGCGCACGCTCAGGGGGAGGACCACAATCATCCATGATGAAGCACGTATGCGAATACCGAAGAACGGAATGCAATTCTCTTGGTAATGGCAATATTGCATTTGCACTACTCGACACATAGCGTCAAGTGAGTTGGACAGAGTGGTGGGATGCGGTTAGTACAATACTAAGCCTTAGCACTTCTATACCCTTATGACCAGGGATTTGCGGCATTCCTTCTTAACCGTTGTCTGTGGTCTGTTCAGGAGTTACTGGAAACTTGAAAGAATTGATTCAACGTTATTTCATCGCATCTTGTAGGTCGTCTTCCGTACAGAATCCCATCAAGCTTGCCAGCCAGTCACACTCCAACGATTGTTCTGAGAGGCAAAATCCTTATAATACTTCCAGCAAACAACATTATGCAAATTTCTTTGGACGCAGAAGAAATGAGAATAAGGTTTAGGAGTGACACATGTAAAAATTCTGCCTTGGGTCGGAGTTCAACATGTACCAGACCGGACTTTTATGTGAACGACTTCTTCGATGACTTAAGTAGAAAACGACATCTAGTAAACAAGGTTGCTTCGCACGAATAAGATTTGGATGCAGGCTTCTTCTGGAGAAGAAGGTCCTTTCAACATTCTTTGTTCATATGAAGGTTCCGTAAACCC
>JAKSYS010000233.1:0-82012 GCA_022925895.1 Fragilaria crotonensis | reverse complement strand
CGGTGAGATCATCGAACGTTCCACCAGAGAGAATGGGCTACTCATCTGAAGCTACCATCAGGCGAATCGGCTAGATGTGACATCGTTAATGGAGGCACCGACCGCATCACGCGACTTCTGGTTCCTCGTCATCTGTACTCGGCAGTTTCGGAGGAAGTATCACACTATAAGCTACGACTCAATCCAATGGAGCGACGAAGCTCGATTCGAGACAGCATACCGGGTCTTCCTGAGATTATTCAGATAGACACCTCGGTCCAACAATCGCTAGCGTATTTGGACAAGATGACATCCGAGGAGATTTGGAAACCGCCCGTTTCTTCCGATTCTGATTCGACACACCCAGGACATTTTGCGAATCAACCACTGGGAGGAGCGAACGCATGGCACCGCCATGGAAGAGGAGGCTCCTCCATTGCATCGAATCTATCCAATCCATCTGGAACGACTGAGAATTTTCCACCTCTTCCAGGCAAACGACCACCTGCTGTAGCTGACAAACCGAAAGTATCCGCATCCGAAGCAACAGGATCGACCCACTCAGCGATGACCCCCTCTCTAGCGTCGTTAAACATTCAACGATATAATACCTTGGAAGCGCAAATCAGGAAACAACAAGATGCTCTGGACCAGGGTCTCCGCCACTCTGCAGAACGGTTCACCAAAATGGAGAAACAGCTTGAGCAGCTCCGTCGCCTGGACGAACTCGAATCAAAAATGATCACATCCATGGAGTACCACGTTGCAACCAACACAACGTTGGGTTTATTAACTCGACAAATCGACACCATGATGAAGATGATGACTATAACGACACAAGTTACTCAGGACGATGCATTCCTTAAGCAAGCAAGAGCGGCTCTTCCAAGCGAAAGTGTACGAAAATCTAAATTCCAGCATGAAGATAAGGGCCAGGAAACGCTGGACAAGGAAGCGAGTCCAACTTCAGGTTTTGCCTCGATGAAGATGATTTCCAGCGACATTATTCACCAACCACAATCTCCACAAAAGAAGAAACAGAAACCTGCGATGGATGCATTGGATCGACAACATCACCTGTCTTGCGAGGCGACCGAGGAGGGAGAAGAGAGCGCGGATGAAACGATGACCTGTGAGGTCAGCAGTTGACAGAAGTTCCAACAACACAGGAGAATATGGCACTCATAGCAAATTTTCCCCAAACGGAAGAAGAAGCACGCAGTCGGCCGACAGACATCAATACAACAACGCGAGTTAACCGACAAGTCGCGTTCAGTGAAGCAACACAACGGACAGGAGTATATCCCATTTTCATTCACGTGAAGCCCCAACCGATCTGGACGATCAATACAATAAACCACTCGATCCAGACGGCGGCGACCCAGATTAATGGCGGCGCCAAGCACTCCGTTTGATATGTTGCTCAGCACGCAAGAGCAACAACGAGGACAGACTGTAGCAGCCCAGATGAGGCACCACTTCTGGTGCGAAGGGGTAGGTATTCGAGATTAGGAACTGATCGACATCCTCCGATACCGAACCTTACATCAATTCTGTTGGTGGCAAAATCACGTCCAGGTCGGTTGCAATCTCGCCGACAAATCGATACGAAAGCGCTCCAGTCGTATGGAGACGCTCCTATATACAAGGCTCAGGAACGATTCGGATATTTTACAAAATGTGAAAGGATTGACCTACTCAACGGGAGTGGAGGACTACAAGTATTATCTGTCGCAAATGGCGGCATACTCAGTTGACTGCTTCGGACTCGTGGAAACCAATACAGCGTGGCAACATTATTACCTACAATTACAATATAGAGTGTGTACAACGTCAATTTCGGATTGGAAAAACTGTTTTCGGATTCCCGAGTCAAGAGGTGGATCCGTGTTCAGCAAAAGAAACGTTCCAAACGGGCGGATGTTTAACAACGGTTCAAGGGCGAACAGCAACGACAGTCCGAAGTCAAGGTATCCTGGATCCTACTGGTTTGGGACGATGGAGTGGAGTTACCCTCGAAGGCAAAGGCGGAACCGCTCTATCCATTATTACGGCTTATCGCGTATGCGAGGGGTCCATACGGCAAGCGCCATTGGGAAGTGCCCTCATTCGCGAACATGAGTTTTATCGGAACAAGGGAGAGAAGTCGCCACAACCTCGACAACGGTTTCTTTTTGAGCTTCGCAGGATTATTGATCAACTACAAAATGAAGGTCATGCGATCCTTGTCATGTTCGATGCGAACGGCACTCGAGAACGACAAAGGGCTTCAAGATTTTCGAGATCTCGGTGGTCTGGTTGATCTTCACAGTGCGGATCCAGCACCTTCCACCTACATTGGGTCTCAGAATCGACGTATTGACTATATGCTGGGATGTGCCCGTGTGGCTGAGGCTGTATCTAGGCAAGGAAGTTTGGCCTATAACGAGGGACCACAATCCGACCACCGTGGACTGTTCGTTGATCTGGATCTTGTACGCCTATTGGGAGCAAACATGTCCAATCCTTTAGAGCGACCGCACACCCGTCTATTGTACAGTGGTAATCCAGAACTGGTTGAGTCTTATCTCGACGGAATGCGAGGATATTACGAGGACCATCAGATGGCCGAACGAATATCACAGCTGCACGAGAAGCATGTCACAATGACATCGCATCAAGTACGACAGCAACTGACAGCATGGGACAATGACCAAGGTCGAGCCATGAAGCATGCGGAGATGAAACTCTCGGCACCGGCGCGACAATATCAGTGGTCACCCAAACTTCGGAACTCGGGCGTGATTTTGCGGTATTGGAAACTCAGGCTTCGAGAGATAAAGTACGACGAAGAGTACAGCAACACCTTCAATCGTTGGGAGGCACAGATCCAAGAGTATGATGCCACCTTTGCGCTTCCTGAGAAAGGAAAGCGGCTTTCCCTCGAGAGCATTCGGGTCCATCTAAACTCGGCATCCAAACAGTTGAAAAAGACTCAGAAACAGGCGATGTCTCATAGACAACAGAGTTTTCAGGACCTTCTTACAACCTATGAGGAAGACAAGAATCCAAGAACGAGCCAGGAATCGAAGCGTAGGGCAAAAATTGTCAAGAGAACAATGCTGAGCGAATCATGCAGGAGAATGTTCGGCAACATCCGCAGTATAGTCAGGCCGGGGGAATATGGACCTTTGCATACCATCAGGGTACCAAGGGCGGCAACCTCAACAAATGGTGCGACCACACCTGGCAATGTTCACGCTATCTTACGTGATGTTGAACCATCCGAGACAATTTGGGATACGATAATAACGAGAGATATGGAACAACATTTGCTTCACTTCAATCGAGAGGCTTTCCGAGCAGCGGCAACGTCTCCATGTGGTCATGGGGTGATCCACGATGCGCTTACATTTACAAGCTTGTCCCCGCAGCGGAAGACTTACTCAAAGGGATAGTCCCATTAGACTGGCACGGAGACGACCAATTGCTGCGAGAGTTCTTGGCATCATTCGCTATACCGCATACAATACAGGACGATGACCAGATCAATATCAGTATCTCCGGTGATGACATCAGTAAAGGGTTCAAGGGTGGAAGGAGTCGACTAGTACCTCACCATCGGGGCGGCATCTAGGACACTATAAAGCGCTCATACAAGATCCGGTTATGTTGGATTGTCTCACAAAATTCTTGGATATTGCAATTTCTCGGGGCATATCGATTCCACGATGGCAACACGCGGTGAACGTCATGATCGAGAAAGATAAAGGCGACCCGAAAATTCACAGACTCCGCATTATACATCTCTTTGAAGCCGACTATAATCTATTTTTGAAACTAATGTGGGGATCGAGACTGGTACGTCGAGCGGTCCAAATGGATTTGCTTAATGATGGCCAACACGGATCAACGCCAGGAAAGACGACAATGGATCCAATCATGCTCACACAACTGACGGCGGACATGTGCCGAATCCTTAAAATCAACTACGCTCGTTTTGACAACGACGCGTCTGCGTGCTTCGATCGGATCATCGTCGCCTTAGGAATGTTAGCGGCGCGCCGATGTGGTATGCCCATTAGCGCAATTAGAGCGCACGCCAAATCGCTTGAACTCATGAAGTACATGGTGAAGACGGTGTATGGCATATCAGGTCCTCGTACCACGGCACCCCCGAACCATTGTTTGGGACTGGACAAGGGAGCGGAGCATCGCCAGCTGTGTGGCTTACACTTGTGGTGGTAATGTTGAACACCCTTGAAAAGGTGCACCCGTCACGTATGCATTTCGTTTCTCCTGATGGCCTAAATGTCCACTCTCGCCTGGTGGATGCGTTCGTTGATGACACGGCGTTGGGATTCACAGACGATGGGACGGTTTCGTACGACGAACTGGTACAACGATTGGAAGATGTCGCACAAACATGGGAGAAATTACTCCACTACTCGGGTGGAGCATTGAATCTTTCGAAATGCTCGTGGTTTGTGATGTATTGGGATTGGCGTGCAGGAAGACCAGTCATCAGGCAGAGTACGGATGATCCCACGACTCAAGTTCATCTTAGTCAGGGTCAATCATTGGCAAAGGTTCCAATCAAGCGGCAAGACTTGCACACGTCAACTCGGATTTTGGGAGTGTTTCAAAATCCAATGGGAGACTTCTCGCATCACATAAGAGTGATGAAGATCAAAGCTGACGCATATTCCCATCAGATCAAGTCTCCAAGACTTTCGTACAGTGACGTTCGCGTCTTCGTTCGAACGACCTACGAACCCTCGATGCGATACTCACTACCAGCGATCGCCATCGACGAAGAGAATGGACTCGATTCAAACGAGGATTATACCAACTATTGTTCAGAGAATGGGATTTAGTTCCAAACTACCGACGGCTATTCGCTATGGACCGATTTCCATGGGAGGTTAGGACTGATGGATTTACGTACGGAGTGTGGAATCGAAATGATTAAGTATTTTCGACATCATGTGTACTGCAAGACACAAGTGGGAGAGCTCCTCATTATACAACTGAAGACAATGCAACTAGAAGCGGGGATTTCTCAGCCCTTATTGGAACATCCTGGACTGGAGATTCCGTATCTAACCCCGACATGGATTTCATCAATGCGTCAATTTCTTTCGAACCATAATCTGACAATCTCGGTTACGGATGCTCTTAGAATCGAGACGCTGGGGACTCACGACGAATTTGTGATGCAACAGTCGCGCTTAAGTCAATACACGGCTCGCCAGCAAAGCGATATAAACTTGGTTCGCATATACCTCCAATGTACTACTCTGTCTGACATGCGAGATCATCAGGATCCACGGTGTATTACGCAAGGTGCTCTATCGGGTGAGAGACAGAGCACCTTTGTGACAAATGTGGTTGGCCAAGACAAGAAGAACCAACGTCACAACAACGTCGTCTGTGGAAACGTTACATTTCGTCCCAGTTCTTGCGATACGGAACGTTCTGGAAACGCATTCCAACCGATAGCTTGAGATATCAAAGCGCGACTTAAGACGTCCATCGAACCTATCGACGGCATCAACGACGTTCCATTTGCGGACATGATCAACCGTCTTCCACCATACCAACGTCGTCTACTGACTCATATCAATCAATGTGCGGATGATTCAGTAGTGTGGAAAGCAAGTCGATCGAAAGGTAAAATAACGATCGCGTCGGATGGAGGTTTGAAAGACATTAGGGGGACTTTCGGGTGGACGATCAGCACGGGGGACAATACCACTCTTTACGAAGGGGCAGGACCAGTTGATGGACCTCGAGATGTGGCAAACTCAACGAGATGCGAGATCGCAGGGCTCGCAGCTCCGATGCTACTTTTAACGTTGCTCGTTCGCCATTGGGGATCAAAACATAAGTGTAAGTTCAGATGGGTCTGCGACAGTAAAGCAGCATTGTCCAATGTGATCAAACACACCACAGTCCACGAACATTGCAAGCGACAACCAGAGAATGCCGACCTCTTGTCCCAGATACGATCCATGAAGCGGGAGTCAGGCATACGGGTGTCAACAAAGTGGATTAAAGGTCATCAGACAAGAAAATCAGCCGGATCGAAAGCACACGACGTTCAGCGGAATCATCGGGCTGATGAATTGGCAACATGGTTTAGGGATCACCGGACTAGTGGCCAATCGAGGGACAAGACTGACCACGTCCAAACGGAACGGGTTTCGGTGTGTATAAACGGCGTTCGACAAGTTGGTCAAGTCGAGGCGTGTATACGATTCCACATAAACGGATATCATCTCCGATCCTATTTACAATCCAGACATCGGTGGTCCAATGACGTGTGGGACACGATTGATATAAAAGTGCTCGGGCAGTTCTGCCGGTCACTTATCCCATCGAAACAGGTCGCACAAACAAAACTGATGTACGATCAACGCCATACGGGTGTTCGCCGGAACATGGTTGCCTATATAAAAGATACTTCTTTGACGTTATGTCCCTGCTGCCAACGAACCGAAGAAACCTCAGACCATGTTCTGCAATGCAAGGAGAATCCGGGACGTCGTCAGGCTATCAAAGGGTTTAGGAAATCAATGGACGCGCTTGGAGCGACATCAGCCACACGGACGTTGAAAAGTCAGCTTTTGGGTTGGTTCACCGAGGAGTCAGGGGACGTCGATATGTCTATGGTACCACAAGGACATGTCCCATACGTTGAACTTGCACTACATCAACAATCTCGCATCGGGTGGTCCGCTGCGTCACGCGGATTTTTTTCGGTTGCATGGAGCGAATTGGCGGCACAACCGGACGAAGTGACAGGAGACTACAATGCGTCTCGCGGTGACTTTATCATGCGGAAGGTGCTTATGGCGGTTCATACTCTCAGCGTAGAACTATGGAAGCTCGGAACCACCATCTCCATTCGACGAAGTCCTCAGTATGCAAGCAACTTCGGAATCCAGAGTTGGTGGAAATCACGCAACTCCACGAAAACGCTCACCTGATCAATGCGGACGATCGTCATTTTTGTGAACGTCCCCTGGAAGATATCGTGAATGCGAGTTCCTCGGTAAGGCGTCGATGGTTGCACTACATGCGTAAGGCCCGTGCACGATTTGAACTCGATGGATCTACTCAAACGAGGATGACAGATTTTTTTCGACACACCACGGGATGAAACGTAAAGGAGACATGATAGATCACGAAGATGAATTTGATGACACGACTGACAGTAACCACGATTGCAACATATTAGGTACCGCAGTTCCGTAAGGATCTGCCGTACCGGGGTACACACTTAGTTTTTGATGAAAGGACTGGGACGGTGCTAACCCTATAATTTGGTTTTATTATTATGGACTCATGGATCTCCGAACGGAATGCGGGATTGAGATGTTAAAAACGTTCCGTCACGCGGTTCATCGCAACACAGAAGTGGGAAAGCTTTTCATCCTTCAGGTACAAACATCGCAATTGGAGTCCGGTATTCCGAACCCAATACTCGAGGAACCCAACCGTCCGATACCATACCTTACTCCAAACTGGGTGCTATCGCGACAGTTTATGTCGAATCATAACATTACCATTACACTCACCAACTCAAATGCTCCGACGCTTAACAGTCCAAGAGACAAGTTCATCATGTCCTCGAGGCATTATCGGCATATACCACCGCTCAGCAAAGAGACATCAACCTTGTCCGAATGTATCTCCAAGTCTGTACCTTGTCCGACATGACTGATCCACAGAATCCACATCACATAACGCAGTGGGCCATACAGGCCAACCGACCAGAAGGCTTCGAATCCCAATCATGTTGGCCACGTCAAAGCGATCCCAGCGCAACCCAACGTCGACTTTGGCGTCGGTACATCACGTCTCAATTTCTTCGCTACGGCAGGCTCTGGAAACGACCACCAAGAGCGACTCTCAAGGAGCTGAACTCTGATTGCAAACGGGACGAATCGGAGTCTTCGACAGAGGTTGCAACTCTAATCAAACGACTTCCTCATGGTAAACGACGACTTCTCTCACATATTCAACAGACAGTAACTGACGACACATTATGGAAAGCATTGCGTGAGAAACAATCCATCACAGTGGCATCTGACGGGGGGCTAAAAGGAAATAAAGGTACGTTTGGGTGGCAAGTGCGATCATCGTCAGACGAGGTCCTAGCCGAAGGAGCGGGACCCGTTGATGGACCCTTCGACGTGGCAAATTCGACAAGGTGCGAATTGGGAGGCTACGCCTCTGCCCTCCTCTTTTTATCGCTTCTTCACCGGGCGTGGGGGTGTCGACATAGGTGCAAGCTACGATGGGTCACCGATAGCAAGACGGCAATCTCCAACGTGACAAAACAACTACACCCAGAAGCAAATCGGAGCACTAAACAACCAGACAATGCCGACTATCTGGCGATCATAAAGGCCGGTAATAGGAGTATCCGAAGAATAGCAAAACCAGTGTGGATAAAAGGGCATCAGACAGTACCAACGGCAGGCGCTATATCTACCCGCAGAACCCAGGACATAATTAGCAACAACCGCGCCGACTACCTTGCAACATGGTACCGCGATCAGTCAGGAAAGAGGCAAGCAAAGGGAACGAACAGATCACGTTGACGAAGCACAGATCTCAATTTCAATTAACGGAAAACGGTTGGTAAGCCAAGTGAGTCCTGCATACGATATCATATCAACGGTTATCATCTTCGACTATATATATACAGGCAAAGAATAGGTGGAGCAACACCACGTGGGATAAACTGGATTTAGAGGATTGGGAGCCTATCATACCAAGTTACCTGCGAACGCTCAAATTACGCATACGAAGTTCATGTTCGATCAATGGCACAGGCGACAGAAGACATAAAGTTTCGGCGATCAAAGACAACACCCTGTTACTGTGTCCATGCTGCCGAGGAGAACTCGAAACGACAACTCACGTTCTCCAATGTAAAGCAAATCCCGAACGAACGACCAGCATAAAAGCGTTCCAGAACTACCATGGCAAAACAGGAGTACCATCCTGTCTTCCGAGTACTAACGATCAGCGTGCTCGCTTGGCTCAACAAGGAGACTGACGTGATCGATCTAGCGGAATTTCCATCAAAATTTCGGCTAGGGTTACAACAGGCATTACAGGATCAGGACAAACTCGGGTGGGAACAGGCGATCAAAGGCTTCGTGAGTGTGGAATGGCGACACTTATTGACTTTAGGCATGGGGATAACGAGAGCGAACTGGCGAGAGTGGGGATGCAAGACTGCGGTTCGTGCTGAAGACTTTCAGTCAATTAGCATCATCATTGTGGACGGCGAGGAATCAAGCGTTACGGGACAACAGAGGGAAGGTATGAAGGCCATCAGACAGGAGGAGGTAGCTGAAATCAAGCGGATGTACCAACAACCAGAGCTGATATCGGCAACTGATCGTCACTACTGCGAGCAACCATTGAGTGCGATACTGAAGAAATCACCAGCGTCGCGCAGGCTGGCTCAGATACATGAGAATGGCGAGGGCAAGGTTCACAAGGGACGGAAAAAGGCAAATGTTAATAACGTCATTCTTCAGGGTCAATCACAGTTGAGTCAGTCACGGACGGTAACGGGACTCAATTCACATGAGGGTTAGGTATTAGATAAGTTGCCGCGATTCCGCACCGCGGTCTCGCCACAACGGGGTACACTCATCGGCCTTGACAAAAGACCGTTGGCGGTGACAACCCTATAATTAGGTTTGATTTATTTATGTTTTGATGATCAGCTGTGGCTGGTGCTGCACTCCTTTGTGATTAATGTTTTTCCATAATTATCTTTCCTTGTTTGCTGGTGCTGTTCAACTGGGGTCATCCGGTAAGACCCATTGTCACTTGGAGGAAAGACCATGGATTGAACATCACCAACATTGAGCTTGCAATTGTGATTGTGTAGTCCGAGATAACCATCGACACCCTTGATTATGCTTTCTTTTGAGATGTTTTGCTCATCCCCATATCCTGTGTTCATCCCTTCTGCTTTCAGTGCATCATCGGTCTGGCATTTGATCGTGACTGCACAAGTGTTCAAAGTGAAATAGAAAGTCATTTGAGGATAGTAGAGAGTCTTGACAACAACCACGCAGTCTTCCAATTGCAGGACCATTTGAATTGTACATCCAGCCAGTTTCCCTCTGCTGATGGACCACACTCAAACTCCAGAACAAAGGGGCTAATGGTTAATGGTTGTTTGAGCTTATTTCCTCGCTCTTTTGTTCCTTGCTGCTGTTCTTTCCAAGAAGTCTCTCTGCATTCTTCATGCATTGGAGTTTGTTGGTTATATTCCATACCCAAAGAGGCAAGAATCGAATGCTGAGATAATTACTCCAACAAGGCTCTTTTGGCATCAGTGCCTGCTTGCAATGCAAATTGCCCCATTCCAGCTCTTGTCAGAGAAGGATTACTGTTTCAAATACATTCATCATTTCGTCCAAACACCATTAGAGGATTCTTTTCTGGATACGATCATACGCTGACATTCCCGCCAAATGCACTTTCTTCGCTAATTTGGTTCATAAATTCTATGCAGATATTGACTACTACTCAACCATGGTGTTGCCGGTAAGCCCACTGCTCATTATGACTTTGCCCCGTGCTTGGTGGTGCAGCTTCTTGGTCTCCTCCTTTCTAAATTGAATCCAATGAAACATTTGGTGCTCAAGCATCAAGTTGTGCTCACAGGAGTTGTCCCACCAATACTCAACCTTTGCTTTTCTTCTCGTGTCCGTCAACATCACATCCCTTTCAATGCATTTTATATCAAAATCCAAGGTGAAGCATCCAATGGGACGTTGTGGCATGGCAATGACAGCTCAAGCCGTACTCTTGAAACAGATTTAACTTTTCTTCTTTGAACTCACTTTCACTTGTTGCTTCCTGTCCTTGCAGGCCAATGACAAGTGACTTTACTATTGTATGGTGGAGGTATGAATGCATCATCTTGATTGAAAGCTCAGAGGCATTCATACACACTCCATGCTTTCTCATTACGGTAATGACAATAGCTAGGATGGGCCTCCAGGATGGTAGGTTTGTCTCTTTCCCCTACTCTAGATGCAAAATGATTTCAATTTGCAAAAATGAACATTCCATTGTTGCAGAATTTTTCATTCCTGATGTAGCTGCAATGATCATTCCTAGTAGTATTGAATGGCATCTCTTCAATTACAATGCAGTAATTCTGTGCAGGATATCTCACTTTCAGTCATTAGTGCCTTGATTTTGAGAAGGAGGATAATCCAAAAATCACTCTCAAAATTGTAAGAATAAAGCTTTTAACTCCGACATACACATCCGGCACATCCTCCCTCAACTCTTCCAAGCATGACACAGCACCCAGGTGTAGTTGTGCAAAGCCATTTTTAGGTGGTACTGTAGTACTGACTTCTATCAAACTACATAGGAGTACTGTCTCTTGAAGAGGTTCGCCTTCGGGGATTTCCACGTCGGCCAAGTTCAGGACGCTGCTCGTTCACTGACTTGCGTTGGAGGGAAGACTGCGGGAAAGGTATTGAATGGTCGGTATTTCCCGCTAACCCCAGTAGACAAAACAGTGATCGCTCGGAACATTCTCCTTGTGACGATCTGCGTTATGGAGGACCTGACCAAGTAAGTTGTGTAGTACAGTAGGCACGTGTTGCAGCATGTTTTGTTTTAGGTTAAAGGCGGTCATTTCATCGTGGATAGTCATATGTGGTATGAAAGTCCGTTTCTGTTCCCAAGAACAGCAAAAGGTACTATGATACCGGTTGAAAGCGATGCCTCTGAAAAGAACATGTCTCTCTCGACTCTCTATGTAATCTCTACTACGGTAGTCATATAAGCCAGTACTCCGTACACTGGTAGAGAACTGGAGTACTACTACATTTTAATACATATGATACATGCATACAATCCTCTATGATACTTGAGTACAAAGCATTCAAAGAGATAGCTAAGTAGCACTCCAGTGGAGCGCATACCAAAAATAGACACGCGGAAATTTTACTTTCATTTTTATACCAAGACTCGCGCGTTATTAGAGCCAAAAAAACCCATTATCATCATCATCATCATCATCTTCATCAGCTCACATCGCTATCTACCGGTAGCCATAGAGACTGTCAAGAGTGAGACAAGCATGTCGATTTTCATCAAGTGTGGTTTGAAGCAGTCAATGAGGGTTAGGATGCTTCAGTTGATAGTGCTGCTGTCCGTTATTTTCTCGCAAGCGCTACCGGTAGAAGGTGGGACGCGCTTGGACAGAGGTACTCCCACAAGTCGTGAACTTGACAAAAAGAAGACGTTCACACGTCGAGCTGACTTGACACTCTGGGGTGCAAGACAGAGCGATGTGAGCTCCAAGAAGATTCTCATCTACAAAGAAGCCTTTGTCGTCGCCTACAACCGACTTGTCAAGAACTCTCTTTCCAGAGGTGGACGTAAAAGCCTGGCTTTACGCGTTACCAACATCAAGTTTGTCCCTGATAGCATTTCTCCATCCGATTTCAGTGGTGACGAGATCACCTTATCGTTCGATGTCACCTTCACGTGCAAGTTATGCGACAGCGACTCGACGCTCTTCCGATACGATGCCCCAACAAGGATGCTCAATGTCTTCGATTCACAGGACGTTGCTCTAAATCCCGAAGTTGATGACCGGCGACACTTATCTGCAGGGCTATTTTCCGCAGGAAACTTCACTATCACTTACAACAATGTGTTGAAGAGTCTGGCAAAGAAGGCCAACAGTCTTATACCGGCTTCGAAATGGTCCGACATCAACCAAGGATGCACTGGTGGGAACACGTATGAAACGTCAATCGTCCTCCAGCTTGTCGTTTTTGATCAGGAAACAATTACGCCTGAACAACTGGTTAGCCTGGCGCGGGGTGTTTTGGTATCGTACAATACTCTCAACGTTCCAGCCGCCTCGGTGTGCGACCCCTCCTTCCATCTTGTCGTTGGTGCCGTCGCGGAAGTCATCTTGACTGATGCCGAGAGCACCCCTTCCAATCGAAATCGACGCAATCTCGCCACCAGGCTTTCTGTCAAGGTGAATGTGAGCTTTAAATGCAAGGCATGCTCATCGGGGTCAAGGTTGTTGAGAAATGATGCCTCAAGACGCCGTCGCCAGTTGAAACCAAGCCGTGGTCTTGTCGGCGGCGGCAAGTCTCAAGAACGAACCCTCGTCACAAGTGCCAACAGTTGCACCTGTCCGGTTGGTTGGGAGGCCGACGTGCCGACATACTCCGACTTGGCGGATCAATTGGATGATTATATCTTTACTAACATTCCTTCTCTTGATGCGGAGGTCGCCAAGGTGAAAGGAATCACGGACGAGAGTTGTCCGGGTACGATGATCACTCGCTTTAATTTCCTGTCCCTTGATGCGAATGGTTGTTCTACAACCTCTGATCTCATCGCCGTGGCGATCAAGACGTCGTTGAATGATTTGTTGTCCAAGTTTTGCAACACAGAATTTCGAACTGTTGCATCGGTTGCCTTTTCCGGGTTGAATGGTGATTCCATGTTTTTCATAGTTGAGTATACTTGCCGAGATTGTCGTATTGGAACCTTGTTGCTTGATCCTGAACTTCCAGCCACTATGTTTGCTGCAAGTCTTGATACTGGAGGTGATGGAAACGTCCGGCGTTTACCAGAATTCAATAATGTTTGTTATTGCAATGATGACGCCGACGATACCCGGAATCCCACATTCGATGAGGTATGTATAGAATTCCGGTTTGGCGGCCGTCCACGGACTTGTGTGTGTGTGTGCCTTTGTTTCGCGGGACATTTTGAAACCTTCATCGCTAACTGATCATCCTATGCTCTCTTCTTCAGTTTATTGGTGCCATGTTCGAAGCCTTGGGATGCACTGTTACGACAATTTTTGAGCAGGCAGATTAAGCTTTGGCATTACGATGTCATACTGCTCACAAAATGAACCCCTTCAATCTTGGCCACCAGCAGTAATAGTTGTACCGTAGTAGGTGTGCGCCTAATAGCCTAAATAGGGCATTAAATCTTGACTGTTAGGTACCGGTATCGTACCTGGTACTGGAGTACTCCAGTACTCTTTATGCATAGTATGATAGTACCACCACCTACCGGTAGGTGGCACAAGTACTGCAAGTACAAGCGTCGTAGTCTCCCTACTGTAGTACTCTATACAGTACTCTGTAGGTCTCTGCTGATGGATCTCTAATTACTACTACTACATGAAGACGTAGTAACAAATACTAGCTACTGTAGTAGTACTCGGAGTACAGTACTGTATTTACAGTGCCGCACCAACCTCGTCGTAAACATGCTTGTAGATGATACCTGATGGTACCTGTACTTGTACTTGTACTCGGAACCATACTACATATGTCATACTAAAGAGTGGTTTCGGTACAAGTACTACCGGTAGTATTTCGGTACTGTAATGGAATATTCGCGCAAAAACTTGTCGTGAGCCAAGACGGCAACATGAGGAGCCGTCGCGACCTCCGACAAGCATTTCAATCCCCTCCAAGCATTCGCAGTAGTGATGTTGATCATGAGCGCAACAGCATCATCATCAACGACAATACCGGCATCGAGGACGGAATCGAACGACAAGGAGTCACGAAGGAAGTACCAGTTTATCATAACCAAGCTCAGTCAGTTCCAGTGCAACGTGAATTCGTGGTACTGCCGTCTTCCAGAGCAACAGCGGGGTTCGACGTTGACTATGAGAGGGGGAAAGTCGCGGATCGAACAAGCGTCAAACCATACCAGGTCAATACGTTTTCTCATCAAGTCGCTACCACAAATACTGATCGCATCATGCCTAGTTCAGACACGAATGTCTCGAACAGGAACAAGAGTGACACGCTCAAAGTCGCTGGGAAAAAGAAGAGAACGAGCGATGCAAGATCCAGTAAGACGATAAACGTTGCGTGGGCGCAAAATATCTTCGTTTTACCAGAATCAGAATCATCTCCGACACCGCAACCCACACCGCAACCCACACCGCAACCGACACCGCCACCCACACCGATGGATTTTCCAGATCCCGTCTCGAGGAATGGTTCCGTCGAGGCAGCATCGCCGCCACCTGTGACTGAGACACGGCCCGACACTGATCACCAATTTGCCGCATCGAGACGACAATCCATTCGGATTGACAACAAAGGAGCGTTGTCGAAACGGTGGAGTTGGAACCAGGAGCTGGTGGCAGCAGATTTTATGCCCTACAAACAAATGCTGGCGGATGAGGATCAACTGCTCCCGAGTCCAGAAGATCTGGATTCTTTTCAGTTTGTCATGGAAAATCAACGTATCGAGAGGGTTCTAATCAGTATGCTCGAAGATGGAGAACTTCACGAGCGAGAGATTGCAGCTTTCTTTGAAGGACTTGCTCTATACGACGTTAAAGTGAAGGCACTGCAATCTCAACTGGGATTTCTCCAGGCTCAGATACGAGCACTGCATGGTGGTAAAGCGATGCCCAACACATTTGCTCGGTCTTTCTTCGTAGGACATCAAAGTCAATCATTGGCTGGAGGTAGTCTTGCCGATATCAAAACCAAACGTGTCCTTTCCTTAATTCCACCAGCCACACTGCCCTTTACTGCCAGCACCGAAAATCAGGTCGTTCCTACGCCAATATCTGCGCGAGCCGTTTCCATCCAAAAGGTAAGGATCGAGAAACAAGCCGATGGCGAGGTCCAACGATTGCTGGCGGAACTTGAAGACGCTGAAAAGAAGCAACGAAAGCTTGAGCAGCAACTGCGGCAGGCCGGTATTGTCATTGCCGAAGATATCTCCTTTGATGAGGCAAGATTTCATATGGAACGCATTTCCAAGCGCATGCAAGAAATTGGGTCTAGCGACATCAAACATGATGATAAGGATACCGAAAAGCAACTTCGTGAAGAATACTTTCGATTGGAACAAGACATGGAAAGGTACAATGCTGCACTTGTAATGTCCGATGAATACGCCGAGCAACAAAAACAATCAGAGAAGAAGTGGGAAGACGATAACGAGTCTGACAACGTGGAAGCCTTGAAGAAAGTACGTCGTTGCATGCCTGTCAATGTCAAGTGTCTCTCGGAAGCACAGCTTTCTAGTTTCGGAGACGCCAAATGGAAGACACCTGCCAGAAAAGATGGCAAAAAAGTTCAAACGGACCAATGTCTTGCAGTTGATACGCACCAATCCGGAAGAAATTTCACGAATGCATCCTTCCACGTTGGAGAATCTTCGAGTGACTGGCCTGACCCTGACCGAGCGACGAGCAATTCATGCCCACTTGAAAGGCGTTGGCCCAGTCTGGGAGGCGATGCAAGCAGACTCAATGACAGAGCGCAAATGGACATGGTACAAGATGATGAAACAAAATTTCAACGAGAATTTATCAACCTATCAGCGACATGTGGAACAATATGGCCCGCCCGGTAGCCATGTGTACGCAACTCGCGAAAATCCGAACGGTGGATGTCCTCTGCTGGGAAATCAATGCCCTTTAAGGGCCAACGCGGCCATTGACTACGACGATGACTATGGGTACTCCGAGGAGGCAAACTACGAAGTGTCATTTGTGAATAAGGCGGAAGTTGAGAATCCTGGAGCCAAGGCCGCACGCGAAGCTTTGGTGATGTTGCGCGAAAAGAAAGCTCGCCAACGAGATGAAAGTCTCAAGAAGCATTACAAGGGCAAGGTCCTGCAAGTGTCTCTCGCAAGTGGCAGCTGTGAAGCAATGGATGAAGTCATGGACAGAATGGACTCTCTGCGAGTATCATGGATGGAGGAGAGTCTGGCAACCGAGGTCGATGTTACTGATACCCTTCGGCGTGACCTTGTCTTGAACTACGGCAACGCTCTTCAAGAATTGAAACTCACCTTGCTTCGACTGGCAGGACGGTCTGGCATGCAGCTTACCGGCAAGAAGGATTCAAATGCGGACCAAGATGATGGCCGATCACCGATTGAGTTATTTCTCGCTGAGGAGGTTTGTGAGGCGTGCCACGACTTTTTTCAGGACATTGTATATTTCATGTCGGAAATAAATGCAAAGGATACATCCCGTATCAAATCAACGATTGGGCAGCTGCGAGAATTGCTGGACGAGCTTCACGAAAGAAATGTTGCGACCCTCAAGGAATTAGGTGTTGTGCGCCCAGGGCGATCACGGAGGTTGAAGTCGAGAGCAGAGATCAAACGAGAAGTCATCAAGAGCATGGGTGCCAAGACGGAGCAAACAGACGTGCCTCAAAATGGCGGTCCTCGTTTCGAAGGAGGTTCAGGGCGTGGATCCGATTTCGAGGCAGAGGGTGATTCTAGTCGGGGTGCGCGACTGAGCCAACTGTCCGCATCTGCGGGTCGCGGTCGGGGAGGACGTGGGGACTTAATGTCTGCTATTGCCGGCCGCGGGCGTGGGCGTGGGGACTTGATGTCTGCTATTGCCGGCCGCGGGCGTGGGCGTGGGGACTTGATGTCTGCTATCGTCGGCCGCGGGCGTGGGGGTCAGAGTGGCGGAGCGTGAGGCCCCGACGAACGAGGCTGTCTCTGCAAAACAACCTGTGCAAGCAATGACGATCATGCGCGTGTTTTAGTTACCTGTTGACGGCCTAGCCGTGCAAATGATAACTCTAACTCCCACTTCAGCTATCGTGAAGGATCAGGTTTTGTTTCCCATTCATAGAACCATACTACGAATCAATGTCACCAACATTAAGCTAGAATCCCTGGTTTGGTTTTAGAGCCACGATCCAATGTTGGGTTTCTTTCTTGTTGATGGCGTGAAGAGTTACTTTCTTAGTTGTAGGTTTGGAGAACATCTTGGACGTTGGACGCTCTTGTGTTGATCCATCAGACCATCATGTTCGCTTCCCATGCTATCAAGTCCGTCAGCCAACCAGCAACCAAGTACTAACTACCGGTACTTACCATTAGGTCTACTGTCGGTCAGTACTATGGAAGTGTATAATTCGATTTTTTTAATTCAAGTTGTATTAGAGAGGTCCGGGCTAGTGTAATTTACAGTGTGAAAGCCCTTAACCTTAAGAAGATAGAGTTTTTTCTCCAACGTAATTTACAGTGTAAAATAGATGTCCGGGTAAACTTGTTTTACAAACAAAAAACAAAACGAAGATTCCTAGGAGTCTTTCATGATTTTAAAGTAAGATTCCATCCATCTACCGGTACTGATATGAATAACCGGATCGGAGGTTCGGAGGATCGTGATTCTAAAAGCCCTGTTGTCTCGGCGCCGATTTGACCTTCCATCAAATCACTTATCGATCGACGAGAACGTCAACATGTCGACTGTCGACTCGACGATGGACGTCATTTCGGGAGCACCATCGTTGTCTCGTTTATTTGCATTCTCTAGTACTGTAGTAGCTTGTTATGAATACAATACTCTCGTAACTACTCATTGTCTACTGTAGTAGCAGAATAGTAGTAGGCACGGTCCATCCTTGACAACGGTTACGGTGACAGTGCTCATCCACGTGAGGTGACAAAGCTCATCTCATAGATTTTGACTTTCTCGATGGGTCTTGCACCAAGGGAATCGCGTTTCTCCTGTTGCATCATCCGAATTGAGGGTGTTCGAATGACCTATATTGCCATGTGGTTGTTGTAACAACCACATTGCAGTTGCAATCAATCATCATCATCGGCATCAGCATTCGACATGCAACATTTGTTGTCTGCGAGACAGAATCTACATTCTGCTGGAATTTATCAGATTCTGAATTCTGTCAAAGCGCGTCTCCAGATGATTAGTTCGAATGTTTCAGGATGAAATTGTCTCTAACTACCACTGGCAACGTTGGTCAACGTAAATCTGATGCAACGTGGAACTAAGAACAAAATTAATTGAACACGTGGAACGGAATTCTGGTGATGTGAATTTGTTTGCAAATGTGCTCTTCAAATGTACGATAAGTCCTGAAATAACGTAAATTTGAGAGCGAGTCCGGTTTCACTTTGAACAGACCATTGGGCTCAGATCCGGTACTGGGGTTAAATAGGGAAAATTTGTATCGTATTTACACTAGCCCGGACCTCTCTATTATACTGTATTATACCATACTATACCACGTGGTATAATACAGCTGTTTTGATAGTAGTCCGTAGTCTAGTAGAGTACCCCAGTACTGCCGACACGGAATCAAGCCAGGTGGTGGGCCCGCCGCAGGTGGAAAATTTTGTTGAGTTTGGTGTAGGCACTTCATGCAGAACATCATGTCGGAATTTTTGTTTGGATGATGTTTGTTATGATGCTTTCACACATTTTCCAGGGCTGGCACTGTGTTGTAAGAATTGTAAGGGCAAAACATAGTTTTAGTAATGTTAAAGTCTCCTTCCATTTCTGTTGGCAGCTTGAAAACACTCATACATATTCACATCAAACTCATTCATTTGAGAGCCTTTGGCATTATATTTTACTTATATGTCCAATGGAAGTTCACAGTTCACAGTGTTGTTCCGGAGAGTATCCCCTGTTTTATTGAGATAATTGAGTTTGGCTCCTTGTTGATATGCATTGACCCTCCATAGAAGCATCAAGCTAACCAAAAGCTCTACTGCTGTGATTCTTGCTTCTTGCACTTCAGTCAATTATCTTGTAGTCTTCCTCAGCATTATTGCAATCTTGGGCATGTCTGTCTCTGACTCATCTCCTCTGAGCCTGTAGGATTCAACGAAATTCACAAATTTTTTCCTATTCCTCATATTTAGATTCACCTCTTATATTTATGTGCTTTTGTGCTGGTTGCAGATCTGCTGGAGGATGAAAACACTATCAGAATTGTGTATGCATGATGATACTTGTCGTTCAATACACCCGCATTCAGGGTTTGCTTCACGGTCTTTTTCCGAGTAGTGATGACTATGACTACTGGGCCCCCTCGAGCAAGTAGTTAATCAACTAGTAATCAACTAGCTACCAGTGACTACCCCATGTCTACCGGGACTTTGCGCCATGCATGAAATTTTGTTTCACCCAAATAGTGCCAAAATACTAGGCCATAACAAGATCACTGAAGCAACACTTTTCATGGTGGTCAAGAGTTAAAACCCTGAAATTATTGCATTTGCTGCAACAACTATTTGATTCACAAAATTTGATGGCGAACTGTATTCTGTTCAGCGCAGCCGGGCTCAATGAAGCTAGAGCTGCAGCCTGCAAAAATGGGTGGCAACTACTGCATTTGTGACAACATGCAGCAAGAAAGTCAAGCATTTGGTTGTACTAGTCAGGCCTGGTCTACCATCGTCCAGCAAACAAGTAGATATGCATGGCAGCCTGCAAGACCTGTAAAAAGATTCTTTTAATCAGGGCAAGCACAGGTATCTCCACCATGGCCATGCACTCCTACTCAAGGGCCAAATCACCAAATGGCGCAGCAAATGCTTTTTGAATCCAAAACGTTAGTAACAATGCCATGAAGGCATGAAGGCCAAGATGATGACTGCCCTTGCTGACTTTTCTGTGTCCAACATGCACGCATTCAAGGCTCTAGCCAGCAAGGGCTTCAAAAAGTCTATCCTCCAGACTGTCCATGACATTGATTGTGGTTGCATCCTCTGGGCACATTGATGTCAAAAACCTAATGCTGAGTTGCGTGCATTACTGGGTTGGGTTCAATTCTTATCAAAGCTGTCTCAGGATCCATGAGATGATTGACAAAGTTTCTGTGAACAGGCAGTGGAGGCACTTGGAAGGACCAAAGAGCTGGCTTTCACCTCCTCTGGAGGAGTTTGAAGCTTTCCTTAAACAGTTTCAGCAGATGGCACAATCACTTGAGCAGATCAAGGCACCAACTTTACATGGTAGTAGCCTACTGAATGACATGCATAGGTGATTGAGTTGTGATACTATGACAACAACTCTTGAAAACTTGTAAAAACCTCCAAAACTTCACAATAAATGAAGTCATAAACACTCCACTGACCCAACACATGACTCATTTTTGTAGACCTATTATCAATACGTCTAAATGATGCTCTTACAGAATTGGCGCAACTTTTCTATTTCTTGAAATAACAGATACAATGAGATTTGTTGACCAATGGGTAGAATCTTGGTAGAAGTGCAGGATAGAGCCTTGAACTGCACACAACTCAATGCTCGGTATGCAGGTATGCATGATGTGTGCAGAAATTAAAGGGAGATCACATCCACAATCATAAGTAAGCAACCTGACAAAGTCAAGTGAAGAATCCAGAATCAATAGTCCAACGGGATTGTGAATTGACCTTGCACACAACAACTACTACATGAAACAAATGCAATAAGGAGTAACAACTGCTCAACAGGTATTTGTCATGCAGTGCTACAAATGCTTGAGTCTATGATAAGATGCATAATAATGATTCTATCACAGAACATTTTCCAATGAATGTGATTCCTTACGCTTCAAACTGGGGACAAGCAACTGCCATTTTGCTTCACCTTGGACTGCAACCAAGATTTCTGACACGGACAAGAGTGACAACTGCTCAATGGGTCTTCATTATACAGAGAAACAAATGCCTGAGCATATTGTCAGATGCATGACAATGATTCTATCACAGCACTGTTTGCAATGAATGTGATTCCTAGGGCTTCAAACTGGGGACAACTTTCATTTTGCCTTATCTTGGGCTGCAAATGCAATTCATGACAAGGACAGGAGTGACAACTGCTCAACAGGTTTTTGTCATGCAGTGCTACAAATGCTTGAGTTTCTGATAAGATGCATAATAATGATTCTAGCACAGAACATTTTCCAATGAATGTGATTCCTTAGGCTTAAAACTGGGGACAAGCAACTGCCATTTGCTTCATCTTTGACTGCAACCAAGATTTCTGACACGGACAAGAGTGACAACTGCTCATTGGGTCTTCATCATACAGAGAAACAAATGCCTGAGCATATTGTCAGATGCATGACAATGATTCTATCACAGCACTGTTTGCAATGAATGTGATTCCTAGGGCTTCAAACTGGGGACAACTTTCATTTTGCCTTATCTTGGGCTGCAAATGCAATTCATGACAAGGACAGGAGTGACAACTGCTCAACAGGTTTTTGTCATGCAGTGCTACAAATGCTTGAGTCTATGATAAGATGCATAATAATGATTCTAGCACAGAACATTTTCCAATGAATGTGATTCCTTACGCTTCAAACTGGGGACAAGCAACTGCCATTTTGCTTCATCTTTGACTGCAACCAAGATTTCTGACACAGACAAGAGTGACAACTGCTCAATGGGTCTTCATCATGCAGAGAAACAAATGCCTGAGCATATTGTCAGATGCTGCATGACAATGATTCTATCACAGCACTGTTTGCAATGAATGTGATTCCTAGGGCTTCAAACTGGGGACAACTTTCATTTTGCCTTATCTTGGGCTGCAAATGCAATTCATGACAAGGACAGGAGTGACAACTGCTCAACAGGTCTTTGTCATGCAGTGCTACAAATGCTTGAGTCTATGATCAGATGCATAATAATGATTCTAGCACAGAACATTTTCCAATGAATGTGATTCCTTAGGCTTAAAACTGGGGACAAGCAACTGCCATTTGCTTCATCTTTGACTGCAACCAAGATTTCTGACACGGACAATAGTGACAACTGCTCAATGGGTCTTCATCATACAGAGAAACAAATGCCTGAGCATATTGTCAGATGCTGCATGACAATGATTCTATCACAGCACTGTTTGCAATGAATGTGATTCCTAGGGCTTCAAACTGGGGACAACTTTCATTTTGCCTTATCTTGGGCTGCAAATGCAATTCATGACAAGGACAGGAGTGACAACTGCTCAACAGGTTTTTGTCATGCAGTGCTACAAATGCTTGAGTCTATGATAAGATGCATAATAATGATTCTAGCACAGAACATTTTCCAATGAATGTGATTCCTTACGCTTCAAACTGGGGACAAGCAACTGCCATTTTGCTTCATCTTTGACTGCAACCAAGATTTCTGACACAGACAAGAGTGACAACTGCTCAATGGGTCTTCATCATGCAGAGAAACAAATGCCTGAGCATATTGTCAGATGCTGCATGACAATGATTCTATCACAGCACTGTTTGCAATGAATGTGATTCCTAGGGCTTCAAACTGGGGACAACTTTCATTTTGCCTTATCTTGGGCTGCAAATGCAATTCATGACAAGGACAGGAGTGACAACTGCTCAACAGGTTTTTGTCATGCAGTGCTACAAATGCTTGAGTCTATGACAAGATGCATAATAATGATTCTAGCACAGAACATTTTCCAATGAATGTGATTCCTTACGCTTCAAACTGGGGACAAGCAACTGCCATTTGCTTCATCTTTGACTGCAACCAAGATTTCTGACACGGACAATAGTGACAACTGCTCAATGGGTCTTCATCATACAGAGAAACAAATGCCTGAGCATATTGTCAGATGCATGACAATGATTCTATCACAGCACTGTTTGCAATGAATGTGATTCCTAGGGCTTCAAACTGGGGACAACTTTCATTTTGCCTTATCTTGGGCTGCAAATGCAATTCATGACAAGGACAGGAGTGACAACTGCTCAACAGGTCTTTGTCATGCAGTGCTACAAATGCTTGAGTCTATGATCAGATGCATAATAATGATTCTAGCACAGAACATTTTCCAATGAATGTGATTCCTTACGCTTCAAACTGGGGACAAGCAACTGCCATCTTGCTTCACCTTGGACTGAAACCAAAATTTCTGACACGGACAAGAGTGACAACTGCTCATTGGGTCTTCATCATACAGAGAAACAAATGCCTGAGCATATTGTCAGATGCATGACAATGATTCTATCACAGCACTGTTTGCAATGAATGTGATTCCTAGGGCTTCAAACTGGGGACAACTTTCATTTTGCCTTATCTTGGGCTGCAAATGCAATTCATGACAAGGACAGGAGTGACAACTGCTCAACAGGTTTTTGTCATGCAGTGCTACAAATGCTTGAGTCTATGATAAGATGCATAATAATGATTCTAGCACAGAATCATTATTATGGACAAGAGTGACAACTGCTCATTGGGTCTTCATCATACAGAGAAACAAATGCCTGAGCATATTGTCAGATGCATGACAATGATTCTATCACAGCACTGTTTGCAATGAATGTGATTCCTAGGGCTTCAAACTGGGGACAACTTTCATTTTGCCTTATCTTGGGCTGCAAATGCAATTCATGACAAGGACAGGAGTGACAACTGCTCAACAGGTTTTTGTCATGCAGTGCTACAAATGCTTGAGTCTATGATAAGATGCATAATAATGATTCTAGCACAGAACATTTTCCAATGAATGTGATTCCTTACGCTTCAAACTGGGGACAAGCAACTGCCATTTGCTTCATCTTTGACTGCAACCAAGATTTCTGACACAGACAAGAGTGACAACTGCTCAATGGGTCTTCATCATGCAGAGAAACAAATGCCTGAGCATATTGTCAGATGCATGACAATGATTCTATCACAGCACTGTTTGCAATGAATGTGATTCCTAGGGCTTCAAACTGGGGTCAACTTTCATTTTGCCTTATCTTGGGCTGCAAATGCAATTCATGACAAGGACAGGAGTGACAACTGCTCAACAGGTTTTTGTCATGCAGTGCTACAAATGCTTGAGTCTATGATAAGATGCATGATAATGATTCTATCACAGAACATTTTCCAATGAATGTGATTCCTTACGCTTCAAACTGGGGACAAGCAACTGCCATTTTGCTTCACCTTGGACTGAAACCAAAATTTCTGACACGGACAAGAGTGACAACTGCTCAATGGGTCTTCATCATACAGAGAAACAAATGCCTGAGCAAATTATCAGGTGCATGACAATGATTCTGTCACTGATCATTCTTTGATGAATATAACTTCTCAGTTACCAGCCAGCCACTTCGCGCTGATATGGGCAATTGTGCTACTTTTGAACTATCATGCCTCATATCAGCACCACAGCACCACAACCATCATCATCAGGTGTAAAGATAACAGGAATGGGACCTCCTTAATGTGTGTCTTTCTTATTGGCAACATTGTGCTTATTCTTCCCTGACTGGTGCAGGACTCCTCTGTTCTGCACACCAACTACGAGTATACACTATACGCTAGTACACAACACACCCGGTTCTCAGTAGTCACATTTTTGACCATACTGATTGATTACCCCACAATGCTGGTAGTCAGTGGTCATCAGCAGTCAGTCATAATCAGTTGTTATAATCAAGTTTTGACTCTATACTTGGCCCCGTGATTAGCAAACCCTGCCCGCATTACCATGAAACCCTAACCCTAAACACGATTCTAATTATACAATTATACAACACCCTCAAAAATGGAGTGGTATTATACCACGGTATAATACAATTTGTATTATACCCATACGAAACATACACATCCATAGTCAGTACTCGCATACTCGGAGCTCTCGGAGCTCGGCGCTCTAGGAGTACCTGGTACACAGATACCGTGCGAATCAACTGTAGGCCAGTATACTGTACCAGTACTGTCATTGCCCGCATCCATTTGATCTTTGATCCAATGGCGACAATGACACGACGACAAGTGTGAATATACATTATGCATATGACGAGGAGTTCGTCACAAATCTACTCTCATCTCTCATAAATTACAGTATATCTCTTAAACAATCTGATTGTCAGATTCGTTGTTTGTGCGCTCGTTCCATCATCATGCTATTGTTTGCAGTCACTTTTACTAGAACCACACTGTGACAACTTGCGTGATTAGAGTACAACAACACAAGCAAACCACAACCTGAAACGTCCTGAAACTTGTCCAATAGTTCAGTGACAGTGCTTACTGTTATGAGGTACGATCCTATTACCGCCATGCCGTCAAATCAAACTCGACTACTTCTAACGGATGAGAGGCATCCTCATCATCGTGATCATAGTTGCCGTCAAGAGCAAAAACGAAAACAACAAATTGCTCGGACTATCGGTCGGAACCGACTTCTGAAAGATGCCAATCCTTGTACAACAATTCGTCGAGGACTGGATTCGAATTCGCTATCCATGACAACATCATTTATGGATCAAGTCGAGTACCTCAACAATTCCGCAATTATATCGGCCGATTCGCACGGTCGCATTGCAGTTCATCAACTGGCCCTGGGAAAGTCTGGAAAGACCAACAAGCTTCTGAATCTCCCTCCTCTGCAAGATTGTCCCAGTCCACTCAAGCTATTTCCATTATCCGATGCTTCCTCGTTCGCAGTCGGACTACCCAATGGTGATTATCAAATATACAGTGGACAGGAAGGACGGTGGGCTACGTGTCCGCACGGGATCCCGATACGCAACGCGTCATCGACATCATCATCACTGTCGTCCTTCTACACTGGCTATCAACGATCAGGACCTTATCGACGATACCATCGAGACTTCAAGTGGCCCCTTTGGAATTGCAGCCTCGATGACTTTTCGAATGCTGCAACAATGGGTTGGTCCCAGATTAGTAACTGGGAGACCAAGGTACTTGACACGTCCCAACATTTTTCAGGGATTGGAAAGCACCATCACAAACCTTGCCTGTACAGTATCAGACTCGTCACGACAGAATGGATGGGCCTTTTGGGAGACTGGCAGCACCCTATACTCTGCCTTTGTTGACCCTGAACGCGATTGTTTCTCGATTATGGATCATCGAGTGAAAGGACCGGTGGTCTGCTACAGTAAGCCACAATCCAATCATGACGATATCACTTCATGTTGTTTTGTTTCCGACCATGCTCTAGCAACCTCCCATCATTCTCGGAATTCAATGGTACCGTCATCGTCGTCGTCGCAGTACGCACGCCTGCACTCGGTGCGTGTTTGGGATCTACGAAAATGGAACGAAACGCCCTTGGTGTCTCGGACTACTCCTTCACATTATCTTCCACAATTTCCTCGCGACTATGTGGCATGCTTGGAATCCTCCATGCAATGGCATGTATCTCAACAGGACGGTGATGACAAAATTTGTGTGGGCCCGTCCCAACCTCCAAGGCCTTGGAACAGACATGTCTACATCAACAAGATTGTTGCCTCTCGTGACAAGAGCACAATTATGATTTCCTTGCAGTCGACCGACCCATACAACAGTTGTGGTACCGACCTGATTCTCTACGATTACATTCGCGACTCGGTTGTTGTTCGATATTCCGCACTCCCCACGATTCCGTCGTGGCCGTCACTCCATCTCTGGACCATATCGCCGTCGCCCACACGGAGACGGGCGCCAGGACCAAAATTTCCATTTTGGATACCACACTCCGATCCCCGCAACCCCGTCCGAGTCGCAAACGCCGTGCCGGTACGGATGGTGCTGTTTCCAAGGGTGCATCCGGTGCCGCGGTCGTGGGCCACATGTCTCCTGACTTGGAAGATAATATGGGGATACGAACGCGACTGACATCCTTATCTTGGAATGCCGAAGGAACGTCCTTTGCGGGAGGCTCGGTCGATGGTGACTTGTTTGTTTGGGGTGGATTATAAACTTAGAAAGAGGAAGCATGTTTTATGCTACATGCGAGATTACTAAAGAAATTTTGTTCGCTTGCTTTTTCTACAAGGTAACAGCTAGTACATAAGTGGGGCACCGGTTGTTTAGTTTCGCTTGCGTTGCCAGCTCACACAAAATTCTCTCTAGAGAGCATTAATTGCAGTATGATCACATCATGTCTATGCTATACTCGTCTTTATCGGCCCGGAGTAGGAAGCAGGACATAGATTATGCATTTCCAAAACGAATGTTCCATGAACCATGAACCATGAAGTACAAACTTGTACTCGGCGCTCGGAGTTTGTATGAACTCTTCAACGAATGCATGCTCCGTAGGCCACGGCCGCCATGCGCTCGTTTTGGACAGTTTTGTCATGAAACTGCTCTCACTGGGTTTCTGGTTTCTGAACACGTCGCGCCAAAATAAGTTGGTTAGTCAGGCGCGTGATACACACGGCCATTCAAATCTTCAGCAGAATCCGGTAAGAGGCGGTTACCCGTTGGTGATTGAACATGGCTAAATGTGTCAATTGCAGGATCTGTGACCTCGTATGGACGTGTGTTGGACCAATTGTTTAGGATGGATGCTCGAGTATTAGGCGATAACATGCCGACGTAATCCAACCGCCGACCTCGCGCATGCGCAATCGAATTCGACACGCATCTGGTTGCCGACTCTCCTCACGCCCACCGATGCGATCGCACAGGTTGCATCTTGTTTCGCATAAATTCCAGTAGAAGATCAATATCCCGATACTCGAGCCTAACAGTAGCGCCACCTATTCTGAATCTTTGTCATTCAATTGCTTCCTTCAATCAAACATCAACACACACACCTTCGATCCATCACATTTATAACGCACATTGTGCCATAGATATACAAATACACACCGCACGATGATTGATACTCAAATGATGGAAAAAGGCAACAGCAACAACTGCCATCGCCGTCATCAGCCGTTAGTCTTTGTGGGCCGTCAACAGATTCATACTTTTGCTGACGAACCTCTGGCCAAACGACGCAAGATGATCCATTCATCATCGCCTTCCCGTTCCTCAACGATGGCGGTCGCATCGGGGACACACCAACAGATCCATGCCATGTACGCGTCAGTACAGCGTCATTTGGATTTCAAAAGCTCTGCCGTAACGGCATCGACTGCTGTTAATGATCGATTCCTTCCAATCGCAATGGCTGTGGATTAAAGATGGGGCATTGCGCTGTGATTTTTGCCCACGGCTGCAATCATGTTGCTTTCGTTGTCATTTTCGTGTGGAGGATGGCATGCGGTGACACAATCGGGAATTACTGGGAGGGGGTCGGTGCAGTGTTACTCCGTAACTACTACGACGGTGACGGGTGATGTGAGGGGAAGGGCTAACAGAAAAATCTGGCAACCACTTGGGTGTCGTATTCATTGTAATAAATCTGCAAATTGCGAATACATTATTAGTTTGAGTAGTGCTTCCATCACCAAAAGAGCCATCAATCTGAGCTCCCTTTGACGAGTCGTCGCTTCAGAATATTCTATAATGATCATCAGTGTTTGCTGAGTGTTGTCCACGCATTGGACAGGTGGATCGGATCCGTTCAATACACTCGGACCATCGCCGACGATCACCTTGCAGCTTTGCAGTCTTTTCTTCAAGCAAGTCCAGAATTGCTCCTAACATGTCTGCTACTCTACTGGTACTACCGGTAGTAGTACCTCGTCCTACAGTATTCAATTAGAGAACTGTACAGTCCAAATACTGTACGGAGTACTGAGTGGTACTTCCAAATCTCTACTTGTACTAGTAGGTCTAGTCATTGTGTACGAGCGGCGTACGACACCAATAATCTTTTCATATGTGTCAGACTCTCAGTACTGTACCAGGTACTAGTACCCAGTACCCAGTACCCTATAGTACAACGTACAACTACAGCAAAATGTGAACTGGAGTTCGAGTCTGGTACTGTAGTATTCCACTGTATGTGCTCATACTTGCAAGCATTTGCGAGTTTCGATGGGCCTACTACCGGTACCCGTAGACGTAACGCACCTGTACAGACACCGGACGTACCAATCGTTCATTATACTAGTACACCGGTAGTAGCAGTGCCATGGGGACTCCAGGCACGACAAGAACCACATCAGCCAGAGGACTACAAAACGTTGTTTTGTTCAGCAACAATTCAAGCCACATTGTTGAAGGCAAATGGAGGCGTTGAGCCTTTATCATTGAATACCAATGATTCAAGCAACTTCTCAATATGATGATGCCAGTCTAAAGGCATGCTTGCAGATTACCACTTCACAAACAGTAGTAGTTGGAATGTACATTCCAAATCTTGCTGGAGGATTGAGTTAAAAGAGTATTTGCAAGTTTACATCCATTTTTCTATAATTCTTCAATGACAAGGGCATCTGCGTTTGCCATTGGTGCATGATGATGCCTACTATGATTGACCATGCATGGTGATTTACCTGCCATTGCTTGTCGTGTTGTCACATTCACTGCTGTACGGACTGAAGACAGGCAGTATGAGATGTTACTCAATATGATGACACACCAACAACACAGCACTATACAGCTCAAAACCACAGCAATCTCAATAGTAGTACTAATTGTTGAACTTCACTCCCTTTGCCTGGTTTTACTATCTAGTACTAGTCTGCAGCATATCAGGCAGGACTAGTAGTCCATCTCCTTTCAAAATAGGAGCTACTACACCATAACAATAAAGACGTAGACAGTGCCCACATCATCATCATTCCTAGGCCATCCAACAGTCAACATACAAATCCATCACTCATTCAAATGTGTTGCATGAGGTCAACTGTTTGTAGGTTATATTCTTTGTCCCTCTCACACACCTGTAGACATCATGGTAAGACTGTAGCTACTGCATGTATAAAACTAGATAGCGATCAGACTTTGACGGATTTTATTAATACTACGACAAGAACCTCCGCAGATTTCTATCTAAACAAAATAAAGCTTCTTCAAGTTTACCTTCTTCTATTTGTTGCTTCCTTTTGCTTACTCCATTGCATGTAGTAGAATTTTTGTTTCATTGAGCCAACGAGCCACTCAAACATGAAAATACGTGGCATAGAAGATAAGATTCACATGATACTACTACTACTTCTTGTGAGGTACATAAAGCTCTAAAAGCCCATTTGGGACCGTTTAAACCTTCTCCAAATTAGTGAGTAGAGCTTGTTCTTTCTTTTCTTCCCTTTTATCCTTTTTCTTCACAGACTTTTTCTTCATTTCTCTTCCATTTTCTTTCTTTTGCTTGCTTTTTCTTTCGGGGTTTCTCTGATTGTTGTATCTGCACTTGCATAGCAATCGATGGACTTCCTTGCTTGTTTTCCTGTTCACGTTTTCAATTTTGGTTGATGAGCCTCTAGAGCTAGAGGTTATCACAGTCGTGGAATGCAGAAGAAACGAAACGATTTTGAAAAAAGTCCTAAACGTGGAAGAGATTATAGTCCGATAGCACATATTCCGGAACCTCCAGTACCCGGTACTTCTACAATACTACTGTACCGGTAGCGTACCGGGAGTATTACTGGCTATCGTTTCAGTATACTCCAGAGTAGCATTGTACAAATACTACTACTACAGTAGCTAGCTAGTAGTAGCCATAGTTAGTAGGAGTACTCTGAGTTCTCCAGTACAGTACAAACACTTGGTATGCAGGATACAGTGAACAGGGAAGTGATGCAGGAACTTGAAACTTACGGTCTACAGAATACAAAAAAACATATCTCAAAATTAACGTGCTGCCAGCATTAGCCAGGAGGTACCCGGAATCGACCCGCACGGTCACATGCAAGTCTGAGAGAAGACTTGCAGGTGACTTTTTTTTAAACTTGGTACTGTGCCACCGCCGCCGCCGAAGTACGAGAGAATAGAGCGAGTGCCCTGTATTGCGCGTGAGGTAGCCTTTGCTTCACTTTCTATAGCAGCTAGTTCGTGTACTGCCAACCAATTTGTCATGTGTGTGTTGCCTTTGTCGATGTGATATTGTGCCGTGGAGGTAAAGACGTGTTTGAGGCTCGGTTCGACGCGATGCTTCAACTCATAAACTTTATGGATCCGATTCTCGAGAATTCTCTTCTGTATCTGATGCTGGGCTGCCTCATCTTTCCCATGAACGATATTGTTCCGATGTTTCCAGAGTTCGCGCCATTGCTGCCATATTGTCGTGATGATTTCAACTAGCCATTGAACTCCAGCTGTCGTCGGCTGATCCACATCTTCCTGCTCGAGATGACAACTTTGAGCTATTGCCCACTGCACACTAAATCGGCCGCTGAACACGTGCCGCCACCCGATGGCGGATTGAGACTCTGTCAATTGCTGGAAGGCCCTTGGAAATCCGTCGACGGCCCGAACTTCGCCGTCTGTTAACCAGGTTCTGATAGTGACAAACAAATATTCTTGTAACCGAGGAGAGGTGTTCAGTTCTCCACATCGTTTGCGAAGGGATGTCAGGAACGATTCTCGCCATGCGTCTGTTGCCGAGCATTGTAATAAATGGTCGCGCGTCTCGTCAATTTGAAGGTCGCAACATGGGCATTTCGAGGTATGGCTGCTGCTGTTGTAGCGATGTAGAAGTTTATTGGTGGGAAGCAAATCATACACGAGTTTGGTGAAGTGAACATGAGATACTCTTTGGCCGCGGAGTGCGGTGCCATGCGCCCCCCAATGAATTGATGCGAAGACCTCTGGTGTCCACTGAAAACGAGCTTGCAAGTATGAGACACTCATGGGGTTGGTGTATGCGCGTCGAATAGTTGGATCGTACTGTGAAGTAACTGTGCCTGTCGATAAATGGAAATGTGCACCTGTGTGTTCCATCAAATATGCGCGAGGAGACGGATCGGGGAGGATCTGCTGATGGTGGCCTGCAACAAGCTGGTCTGCCTCAATATTAAGTTGGGCTAGCAATGGAAGATCATTTACCGCTGTGTCTTTGTCTTGATGGCCCTTTATGTGTTCGAGGGTTGTGTGACACCATGTATGTCTAACTGTGTGATATATTTCATTCAAGACATCCCATTCTGGGAGAGGGGTCCAGATGCACGGTTGCGGGCTGTACGGGATGATGTTCGTCAGATGAGTGTATCAGAAAGAATGGCTGGACCTGTTGAACAATGGCTTTGTTGTCGCATGCCATTTGTCCTGAATGGAACCCGCATCATGGTATAGATCATGATGTGATGTATAATGCAAACTGATGCCAAAACTCCGCGGGATTTCAACTTGTGTGATGCCTTTTGGAGTGTTTGTGTTACGGAAGGCGCGAATCTTGTCATAGACTCGTTTGATGGCCTCTGAGACTCGAATATTCCGAAGGATCTTAGCTTTGTGTTGATCGTCCATTGACGCTGACGCTGCGAGGCTCGCTATCTTTTCTTTCTGCTCCACTTGATACGCCGATATGAACGTAACTTTTATACGTTGACGCCCTTGCAGACTTTGATACGCCCACCTACCCCAAGTATCTGAGCCATGATCCACGACTCGGCCAATGATGCTATCCGTTGATAAAAGGAGTGTGCCTCCTGGTTTATAAGGGCTTGCAAATGTAATCGGCGTGCTAGCATGGGAAAACGTGCTACGTTTCCAATGCTTCCGCACGGTGTCGTACATAATTCTTCGCAATCTCGGTTGTGTTGTATCCAAATTGTGTTCTTGGATTCCGCTAATGTCTGCCTGCGTCTCTGCGTGGAGCTTACAGTACTCGGTAAATTGACCTCCTTCTCTATCGAGCTGAATTCCATTACTAGCATTCATTCCATAAAATCTGGTATGTGTTGGATCTATTGATGCCAGCGTATCTCCCCATGGAATATTCTGGAGTAGATTCTCCGTGCTAAGTCGAATTGGTGCCGCCGTCGGAACTCCGCACAGTACCGCTATATGACTGATCGATTGACCCACTGGTGTTTTGTGCTGGAGCTGAAGGTCGAAATACGGCGTCTCTTTAGGCACTTGTTGTCTCAAAAATTCCAGATACCACGTTTTGTGCGTCATCTTTGGGTGCTTGAGCAAGATGTAGCCAGCGGTTACAGAGTCACCACAATTACTCGTAGAATTCGACACTTGAATCTTGACCTTGTTGAGCATCATGGTTTCTTTGGTTGTATCCTTTTTACGCCAAGCACGTGGGTGTTTTGGGGTAAACCCGAATCGGATCGCAAAGATGATTTGAGATGACTTCGCTATGGTGGTGATATTGGGAGTTATGAAGTGAATTAAATCGTCTGTTGGAACTTGCAATACTGGCTGTGCAATGTACGCCGCGGTGTTTTTCCAGGGATGCAGCATTCCGTCATGAGTATCGAATAGGAGACCCAAGAGAGAATGATGGATTTCAGAATACAAAAGATGGGGTGTACCTTCCAGCTGTTTGACGTCTCCATCTACAGTCCAACAAATAGTAATGCGGTGTGTCCCGTCAGCCATTAACCGGAAACTCAACCATCTTGTCCGATTGTCCAGAATCTGAAGCCTCTTCCATCCTATGGTCTTCTGGAGGAACTGGTGCTGGATCGATTGGAGTATCGGAAATATTGTTGACGGGTTTGTCTCGAAGATCGTGCGAGATCCTAGGCGTTTCCTGATTTGTGGACGTCTGAGCAGCGTTGTGGTCAAGGTTGAGATGTTGTAGCATTCTCGAGGGTGAGACTTGAGCACGTGTGGGTGTTGATGATGGGGAAGGAGACGTGGGAGATGGAGATCTGCGATTGGCACGGTTTGTGCGCCCGGATACTGGAATCCATTCAGCGGTCTTCTTCTCTGAGTCAAACTTTTCCATTGTTTGTTTCCAAGTGAGTCTCAAAGTGTCCATCATCAATGAGTTGGGGTCCAGTTGTTGGAGTGCCTGTTGAGAGATCTGGGTAGCCCATGAGTCCAGTTTTGGTGGAATATCCATGTCTCGATCGATATGATATAGGTAGTTGTACCAAATGAGCTGATGAATGCGAACAGAATTCTCTCTAGAGCGGTTCCATTCTTGTTCGAAGATTTGTCCATCATCGACGGCATAATATCCCAGCGTAACGTAACGATACCAAGCTTCTGGTGTTGCGTTTTGACGGAATAATGCATCATTGGCACGTCGTCTGTAGATATGTTCTTTTTCGTCAGGAGTGCGGCCGTAAAGGACTGGCGACGGCAACCATTCGTTAATGTCGAAACTAAAACGAGGATGCGTCATGTTGGGAGGGGGTGGAGGAGGAGCGGGACAGGGAGGGGGCTGAGGCGGCGTTCACCATGGTTGGGTACTCGAAGCTTACTATTACTTTACGTAGATACGGGTGAAGGACAGAACCTTAGAGCATCATTAAAGGGGAAACATCAACTATTATCAAATGCCCTGCCGGCGCGAAACCTGCTGTACTTCGGAAAAAGGCACCATTTAAGGGTGAATTATCAAATCTCCGGAGGGACCGCGCTGGCCGGGCAAAAGATAAAATTTGATAAAATTTGATCTGACATCAAATCGAGGTCGATTTGATGTCTGATCAAATGATATCAAATGATATCAAATCGCACTGGCAGCCTGCCTGTCGACCGAACCGCCCATAGCTCCTCCAATATTCCACCACCATACAGGAACAACAACACCGACTGGTGACTGCATCACTGCTCTTGCGGCTGTTGAGAAATCCAAGAGGGGACCGGCAATCACTAATAACGCAGAAAATGTAATTGTTGCGAGAGGCTTGAATAAAAATAACACGCATGATTATCTACTAGTGCTAGTAGTCATGATACTTGCTCGTGCTACAAACCCTTGGAAGTTTGTGTCGTTCTTCGTCGTTGTCGTCATCGCTCATTTGTCTGTTACTTGTCGGTGTTGTCGTTCGTTGCTTGTCGTTGTTGTCATTCGTTGTCGCTTGACGTTATTTGTTTGTTTGTTCGATGCTTGCTGTCGTTGTTCGTAACTTGTCGTTGTCGTCATTCGTTGCATGTCATCATCGTTGTTGGTTGGTTTGTTCGTTGCTTGTCATCTTTGTCATACCTTGTCGACGTTGACGTCATTCGTTGCATGTCGCCATTGTTGTTGGTTGATTCGTTCGTGCAAGTCGTCATCATCATTGGTTTGTTTGTTCGTTGCTCGTCGTCGTTGTCGTCGTTGTTCGTTCATTGATTGTCCGTGTTGTCGTCATCGCTTGTTCGTTGCTTGTAGTTGTTCATTGCTCGTTGTTTTTGTCATCGTCGTCGCGTTGATCGTAGATTGTCGTCGTCGTTTGTGCGTTCGTTGCTTGTTCTCGTTCGTTACCTGTCCTTGTGCTTGACACCGCGAAAATTTGATATTTTTAATGGATTCTCCCTTAAATGATGCAATTTCCAGAAGAAGCCTTAACGCCAGCCCCTCCCCTGAATATAACCGATGTTGATGAAAGGACGTTATGGAACGTCAGAATTACGTCAGTTGATCTGATAATTCACTTTGCCTTTAATCATGCTCTTATTAATGTAAAAACGCAAAAAAAGAAATTGTGTGTACGGTCTACAGAATACAGTACGAGTACATGGTAGTTTACCTACCCCAGCGCCATAGTGCCAATGCCACATACGAAATGAGAGGCATACTATACACGTTTCGAACAAACCGTTTCCTTTTGTCACGCCGGCCAGCCCCTTCGGTCTTCTTTCTACATAAGGATAAATGGCCTTTCAGTGTGTCCGATGTCCTATAACTGCTATCAACGGAAAACAAACCCATTCAGCGACCTTTCGAACCAATTAAACTGACATTTAGTGACCATTGTTTAAGAAAAACAATACACATGTTTATCCCACGAATAATATCTCATTTTTTGCACTTCAAACATTCATCTGCATAACCTCTGTTCGACAAAACGCATCATGTCGACCATGATGCATACACCAGCAGAGCAGTTTCCTCTCGAGAATCTAATGGGAAACCTAACAACTGATGAAGAGGCGTTCTTCGCTCAAAGTGTGGATGGCTCGACGCCATCGGTAAGCTCTGATACCGACTCTGCATCTCACGATGACTGCGACGAATCAAAAATGCGTCCTCATACTGATACGGTGCAAGGCACAGAATTGGAAAATCCTATAGTTATCGTCGCCACAGATCAGCAAGAAGGGAATATGCTTAGCACTAGTGCCTATGATGCGCATTGCGTAGCCGAGTCAAAAGATGCTGTCACTGATGCGACAGGGAAAGCGGATCATCCCGTTGCTGCTCTTTCGTCGCAATCCATCGAAGCCACTGGGGAGGCGGGCATGGACGCACATGCCGAGATGGGATTTGAGGATACCGCAACAGATGATGTTCGCTCAATTGTCATTCTCGAAGCTGAGGTGGCAGTATTCCACCCAAAAGCCGATGTTATGGAACTAGATAGCGTTCCTGACGTGGCACCTGTGTCGGATATCGTTTCCATGATCGAGGATCCCGCTGAGGATGTGCCTGTTCAGAATTTCAACGATGCTTATCCTCTGGTTGAGGAGAACACATCATTAGCCCCAGTTCAGGATTCTGACGACGCTACTCATTTGACTAAGGAGAACCAAGCATCAGATCCGGTTCTGGATACTGCGAAAATTCTTCTTTCTTTTGTTGAGGAGAAATCAGCATCAGATCCTGTCCAGGATTCTGACGACGCAGTTCCTTTTGTTGAAGAGAACAGTGTTCCAGATCTTAAGGGTGAGACAGATGTCCCATCGGAATTTAGCACGACTCATTCAGTGGTCGCAATTGAAGACCCTTTAACCGACATTCTTTCCTTTGCTAACGAGACTACTGTGTCAGCTCCAAAGACAGGTATCGCCTTGGACTACGAACCTCCGTTCATGGTAGCCGCGGAGGATCCAGCAGTTTCTGATGTGGAGGATACCCTTGCGGTACTGGTGGTTGAGAATGCACCTGTTGAGCTTTCTCCATGGGATATGACGGATCAGACTCTCGTAGAAAATGTCGACGTCGCAGATGTTAGAGAGCCAGAAACGCAGAGCGAAATGATCTCGCACTATCCGATTCTGGATGGAATCACCGACTCTCCTGCAGAGCTTGATGTGAAAGCGGCAACAACAACTGAAGTCCTCCAAGATGCTGAGGATCCTGCTGAGTTGACGGTCTTGGTACGAGGCGTTGGTGAATGTCACTTGGACGAGACTGAACAGTCCTCAAATCCCGAGGTTTCAATCAGAGACGTCCATGAGTTTGATGCTACTGAGATTGATCCAGACGTTGAGGCTACCATCAGGGCTCTTCTTGCCCTCTCACCTATCCACAAAGAAACTAAAGATGCAGTATTGCCGTCAGTTGAAAAAATTGAAGAGGACGTCGAAGTGGACGCGACGGCCGTCGAGTTTGATCCATTATTGATTGAGGAGGAGTCGATTGAAGATCCACAAGTCTCAACACCAACAACGCATGGTGAAGATGGTCCTGCACTGGTGGTGGACGACGAGATGACGAGCAACGCTGGTCAGGTTTATTTTGACGTGGAACCAGAGAAGCCCGAGTCGGAACGCGACGTGGAGCATATTTTAGCAATCGACGTGGACGCAGTCGAAAAAAATGAAGAGGACGTCGAAGTGGACGCGACGGCCGTCGAGGTTGATCCATTATTGATTGAGGTGGGGTCGATTGAAGAACCACAAGTCTCAACACCAGCAGCGCATGACGAAGATGGTCCTGCACAAGTGGCGGACGGCGAGATAACGAGCAACGCTGGTAAGATAAATTTTCACGTCGCGCCAGTGAAGCCCGAGTCGGAACGCGACGTGGAGCATATTCTAGCAATCGACGTGGACGCATTTACAATGCCAGTATTCACGGGTCCTGACACACCTCATGGTGAGGACGAAATTCACGACCGATACGCGATTAGTCACGATGTTATGGGCGACGAGGATGTCGACGACAAATATGCGGCAAGAGATGCTGAAAGCGTCAAGGGCACAAATGTTGTCACTATCACTACAGTGGATTACACTCGCACAAAATCAAAGGCGTTAGTTCGATTCGTTGACGTCGAACCCGAAAGGCCGAGCGATTTGCTCTCGCAAGATGAGGTACTGTCAGAACCATCGCCACACTATGAGGATCGAGTCGATGCCGATGCAATGCATTTCAACAAGGGCGGATGTGTGGATTGCGTCATCCTGTAGAGGAACATTTCTGAAACGACTGTCAGATCAATCGCCACTCTATGAGGATCGAGTTTTTGATGATGCAGCTCATTTCAACCAGGGTGGATGTGTGGATTGCGTCATCCTCTAGAGGTACATTTTAACTATGATAGTGTATACGTTTATCTATTTCGAAAAGCTAGAATTGGCCTTTGCCATCGTTGGATCGATTCTTTTCTTGAATGGAATGCATTGGCATATCTAGCGCCATACCGCACCACAACGAGTGAATCAAAGTCACGTTGTGAACAGGTGTGTCGCGACCTTCATTATTTGAAGGGTTGGGTCGCGTTGTGTAATGGATTCGTGAAAAAAGGGGTAGCGACGAAGTAGGTTTGCCTGTCTCGCCGCCACAATTGACAAACATACAGCCTACAGCGGCAGCTCCATCTCGACTGATGACTTGGTCAACATACAGGAGTCGGGTCATGCGTAATGATGTGATGCTCGGTCCTACAATATAAGTTAGCGACGGAAAGAATTTCCAGCCTGTGCAGTCGTTGCGATGTCGCGTAATCCGATTTTCCAACGTTTCCCTGTATGCTGCTACAGAGTGGCGTTGAGCCAATTGTGACGGAAATGTTGCCGATTATGTTACTCGTCAATGCTGCTGGGTAGTCCACAACAACCTCGTGATTGTAAATCCAACCACAACGAGACTGGTTCACGCTTCCGTCCTGGTATGAGATTCGTCATTACTACGTTCACTCTGAGTGTTGTCGCTTGAGTCCTTGTGCATCGCCAGATCGAGGATTTCTTTCTTGGTTGAATCGTATGTCGCTTGGTCCCACAGTGGCTGACGACAGTAGGGACATCCGTCCTTGGTTTTTGCCCACAATAATAAACAATCGCGATGGAACTCATGAGAGCATGCGCTCATAGTGACCAAGTCTTCAGGGTCTACGTTGACGCGACAACAATCGTGAGACAGTAAATCCAGGCAGCACCATCGTACCTCCTGTCGACGGACATGATCTTACCGAACTTATCGAGACAGATGGAACAACAATGTTCGTCTTCACCATGGTCGTCCGTTTCGTTGGAGCTCTGGCACTCTTCATCGACATTCACGGTCCTCGTTTCACCGCCTCGCTGTAGAAATAGCAAAGTGTGAGCTAGTAGTCTTGTCTTGAAGCTGATGGTGTTGCTAGCAATGAAGGTTCCGCACCTGTTGTCCTGGAAAGATGATTGCCAAGATTTGATTACGAATGTTGTCGTCCTTGGAAGAGATTTCAACCTCTGCTGCCGTTTGTTGCCGACGAACGGCACTGCACGTAAAGCAACAAAGGAGCAAACAGTAGAAGATAAAACATAGCACCAATATGAGCGCACGCTTGATAAACAGCATGATGGCGGTGTCATCGTTACAGCTCGTGCATGGGAGATTAACGTCGGACATGGTGGAAGTCAGCAACACGATGGTCGTTAACGATGTTAAAAACGTTGTGAGGCGAAAACAAGGCGGACACGAAATGCAGAGCTGAAGCTCAAAACGCATCCACATCTGAGCAAGACGTTTCAAAATAATCTGTGACACGATTCGAATCGGTTCCATCACCCATAATCCCTAAGTGAGACACTCCCGAATCCCGACTCCCGAGGTGCAGATGTCAACAGGTCAAAACCGTAAATTGTGAAAGGTTTTGGACGGACACAGGATCTGCTAACGGTGCACGCAGTTGGAGAGCGAATTCTCATTGACGTCCCAAAGTCTCTTGTTCGTTGCAATGTGCAGGTGTTGCCACATGAACATCCTTGTCCGCTTCTTTAAGTTGGCGCAAAATTTCATCATACACTGACGCTGTCCACAATTCTTGGCGACAGTAGGGACAATCATTTTTATAGAGCTTTGTGTCCAACCAACTCATCATGCAATCGTAGTGATATGAGTGGACACATCTACCAGTCACCACATCGTCGGTTTGCTCTGCAACAGCAACGTGTGAAAAAAAAACATTAGTGAGAAACCACGATAAGTTTCCTATTTTGATTGGAGAAACAACAGACACTCGCATGGCGTACCAAAAGGTTCCATACAAATGGAACAGGTTTGAATGGTGGGATCCGCAAGGAATTCATCTGTCCAATGATATCGTTGAGTCTCCGGATCATACATCAAATGATGTGCATCAGCAGCAACAGCACTTGTTGCTGTTACTGCATCGTCCATCGTGGTAACAGTCTCAGTGACTGTAACTTCTCCGGGAAGAGTATTGTCAAAACTCGCGCATGCCACAGGATATCTTGTCGTCCCAATCCCTCGGCGTTGCGGACTTGCAATTCCTCTCGAACTGCCCGAAGGGCAGCACGCCGTTCCGCTAGTCGCACACGTTCCCGCGTCATTGCTCGTTTCACCAAGGAACAACGAATAATGGCACAAACGGCATAAAAGACAAGGACACCCACAACAAGACCAACGTACAACGCGCTGTTGTCGCCTCCATTCGGTTTCGTCGGATCCGACATGATCAAAAACACTACTGAAGTATCAGATATATGTTTGTGTTGCAGGTTGCTTGTTGCACATCAAGACCAAATGCACTTGCACCAATCAGAATCCCCTGACACGTCATCCGTTTCGCGGATTGGAACTTGGAAACATGACACAAAATGAAAATCCTCGTCTTACTGGTACATTACTCAGTACAAGTAGTCAGTGCAAGTACTCGCATTCTCGAATACTCTACACAACACGGCAAGTTCAAAAACCCTCGACGACGCTCAAATACCTCTCGTTAATATCTTCAGAGAAGACTTACAGTCTCGCGATGGAGTCGGTTCGCACTTCGCACTGACAAGTGCTGGGCTGCGACCACAGCAGCGATTTGCTAGGGAATTGCCGCAATCCAAAAGTTGCTCGGTACCTTCAATACATGTTGAACAAGCTGAGAGTCCGACCAATCCAACATGCGTGACTTGGGATCACCAAGCACATTCTCACATCCCGCAAATCACTCCGAATATAGTACTGAATCCCCTGATCTATGAAGTATTGGAGTAGACCGCATGCCAGACCGCAATTCTCTGTTGTATCCGACTCGCGTCGACAAAATTCGACAACATCAACCAGCCCGTCGCCGAGCCCTTTCAAAAGCATCACATGAAACACGAGCTCCATCACAAGCCCCAACAACGCCGCCAGGAATTCCAAGGACTTCAGAGTGGCCCGTCCAATCTGACCAGCATCTACGAGGTTAACTTGTCATTAGCGACTCTGAACAGCCTGCATGTCGTTACCAATGGGAAAGCGTCGAAAGTGCCCGTCACTTGCTCCCTTGCCACCTGAGGTCCCTCTTCCCCGACGTATTTCGTAGAGGGCAAGCACATTGGCCCGATTCCGCCTCTTCCACCAAGTTTTAGAGATGAGTCACCCTCGACCATGTGTCGGACTGCGGGTTGACCGCTGGTTTCACCTTCACCCACCAAACCCCCAATCCACAGCCATGGTGGCACGCTCGCCGCCTTGGCTACAAGCTCACCTTGCTCGGCATTGCTAAGGGCCTCTCCACTCCTGGATTGGCTTTGTTTTCCCAAAACCTTCATTGCAGCAATGCAAAGTGCCAATTGATCAGTGAAAAGGACTAGGACAGCAACTTCAGGTGTAAACGGGAAAGGTGGAGAATGGTCCTGACCCTAGAAGTATAATCTCCTGCATCGTTCTCCCTCTTGTCCTTCTGAACCACATTGTTGTGCTTCTCTGCTGGATAACACTCACCCTTATCGCTCGGGGGCGAAACACACATACTATTGTGCAGGGCAGACGTCAGCTTAATGCCTCCAGACAACTTCTGCAACAACTCGCCCATACCTCCGTCAAAACAGTCCTCCTCATTGTAGTGGTGGAGGTGGGTGCACACATTGAACTGCCCCCGTGACAGAAGGCGTGGAGATGCGCGGAACTTCGGTGAGCATTGACGGGCATATGCGCCACCTTGTGTCCTTGCCTGTCCAACCGAATCGAGCAACTGAACCTGACCGAGCGCGCAGCGGAAGTGTTGTCAACCTTGTTGTGCGTCTTTCATTATTTGACACTGCTTGGTCAGAGGAGATTCGTCACCATCATGTCAGGGCATCGCGGTTGGGATATGTGCTCTGAGAAGCTCGCCATGTCATTGGTTTCTATGATTATGCAATGTGCATCTGCGATCGAGTATTTGTGTGAAGTGCAATGCATGCCTCCAATAGGTAAAATACAATGTCGTGGGTATGCGTTTTCAGTTTTCATTTCGTGGAACCAAGCCAACGCCAACATCAACGGCCACAATGATTTTCAAAATTGAAAATCGAACAAAATGTGCTGAACGGAATGGCACACAAACACAATACTACGCTTCTTAAACCAACAATACACAATCGTGATATTGCATCACTTGCAATTGCAACAACAATCAACTATGAACTGCTTGGATGAAGAACTTCACCAATTCGCAAGGTGGGGAAATTGTTGTTTTTATATCAACAAGATCAAGGAACTCATCGATAAAGGAGTCGTCGACGTGGACCACCGAGGTTATTTTGGACAAACAGCACTCCACGAAGCCGTAGCGGCAGGTCACACTGCCCTAGTCAAGGTATTGACGGAAGAGTACTCTGCCAATGTGAATGCCACAAACGATCGCAGCCAAACACCTCTCTGGTTGGCAGCCGAACGAGGTCATTTCGGGATTCTTGGGTATCTGATTGAGAAGCATAACGCCAATACCAACGTGACTGACACCTTCCAAAAGACACCACTTCACATTGCTTCCATCCATGGACACTATGCGATTGTGCGTTACCTCCTTGAGATTTGTTTACATCCCGACACTGCGGTTGACTTTATGGGTCGTACACCACTTCATTTGGCATGCAGTGCTGGAAATGCGGATATTGTCAAAGTCTTGCTCCATCACGGGGCGAATGCGAATGCAACAATTCTGGACATTCATGGATCTTGTACACCTCGCATGTTGCGGCTGCGGCGTCCATACCAAATGCGGCAACCATTACAGCCACATGACAACGAAATAGTCGCAGTCATTCAAGTGCTTCTGTCACAAATGAATGGTGCCGATCCATGTTGTGTCAACAAAGCCGGCGATGCTCCTCTACATTTGGCAAGTTCCAAGGCCATTGCCAAGGCACTGCTGGAACACGACTATAGTATGATGAAACGCTTCAATGGCAAGGGAACATGTCCTTTATGCTCTTGACGGCACTCAATCACAAGGGTGAAACACCCGCACAAGCTATCAACAACAGGTCGCGAAGCTCACGGAACTCAAATTGTACATGGAATCGTTTGCTAGTTTCACTCTGGCCGTGCCATCTCCATTGTTGTCGTCTTTGTCGTCGGCGCACGGCATTTCCAACAACAGAAACGATGTCGGTGTCATGATGAACCCAAATCTTGATCCATTTCAAATGTGCTTGGCATTGACACTTCGCGACCTCCTCAATGAAACATTGCTTCATCCGGTGGCCACTGTAGTTCTGGAATACTTGACACCGATGGATGTCATGAATCAACCTACAACCTATGCATGGCAGCGAATTCGTGCCGCCACTAAAAACAGCGGGATTGTATTCCACGACCAGATCGAATATCCGTGTTGACAAATAGAGAGAGGCAAACCAATCGGGGAAATCATGGCATGGTTGAAATGGTGTGTACAAGGAATAGAGATATCTTAACAATAAAGTGAGGTTCGATGAATGTTACCTTCAGAGTACTCGTCGTTGCCACAAAAATCTTGAGCCAATACTTTAGATGACTGTATCGTCTCAATTGAGTTTGTCACCTCGACAATGGCCAAGAAGCACATCATTCATCACCATCGTTATATTTGTATATACATTGAACAATGTCATTAGGACGCATACCAAAGATTTGTGTATACTTGCGTGAGTGCACATTTTCGTCGACAGAAAACGATCACGATGGATAAATTTGCGACGTGTCACTTTCCATTGGTGGAGAGACTCCATGTTTTCGGTCTCGGCCGTCCGTAACATCCAATGTGTCTTGTCTTTTCGTAATTGGTCGTACTACAATCACCCATGACAAGAAACAATCACAACCCCACACAACCAAGTGCGTATAGTCACGTTACATCGTTTGCCATGCCTTACATACAATACCAAGACACCATGGGAAAATGATGTAGGAGAAAATCATCCTCAAATTTACTTATGATTCGGATTGATTCCATGTGGCACAGTTCCGTCTCCACAAGTTGGTAGGTCTCGGCATCCCACATGAGTTGTCGACAATGGGGACATTCATCATTGCCTTGTCCATTGTTAATCACACCACCCTGACGAGCACCAACCTTATCATGATGTAATAACCAACCCATGATACACTCTCGATGAAATACATGACCACATTGACTGGATATAGTGACATCGCCAGGTTCTATCATGATTTTCACAATATAGTTGTCAACAAGTTCGATAACGAAAGTTGTGAGTTATGAGGGAATGGAGTCGAGGGTTGTGCCCCTCGTAGCAAAGCGACAGTCGTAACAAGCATTCGTACCATAATTTTCTATGCATATAGCGCAGGATGCATCTCCAGCCTTATCATTCGTCCACTGGTAGGAATTGGCTTCAGCGTCGTATACAAGAGTCGAATTGTTATCAACCTGATATGACAAGTCGTGCGGTATAAGTTAGGAATGGGTCAGTACAATGCGTAATAGTACTCCTATTTTGTTCAAAAAAGAGCGCAACAGAAGCAGAAACAGAATAACCTTCATCAATATAACAAGTCGTCAGAGGAACGTACCGTTTGTCCTGGAAAGATGGACTCGATAACCTTGGACCGCAGTAGAGCAGGGTCAATTCCATCGGTTGCTGTTGCCTGTTCTTGTGGCAATGTTCCGGAAGTGGCATCGGCTGTCTGATTTGTGGTTGCTGCTGCGGCATGGTTGGGACCTCCTCGAAACGACATACGCCAACAGTGTATCATGGCAGCAAGGATAAGGCACCATAACACAACGTAGAAGATAACATCATACAAGCCCATTCTTGCTTATCGTTTTGTTCTTGTGTTATATCGGGAGGACTGTTTGAAGTTCGAGTGCTCGATTTAAACGCTTGCTGCACAGAATCTGCTCCTGCAGAGTTACTCCATTCCAGTCTTACAGATACTTGCAAAGTGTTCGATAGAAAGGAGTGCGGCGTACGTAGTGTGACACGTAGTACGGAGTACTACAGTACAACTAAAAATGTGTCAAGAGTCAAGAGTCAAAATGCTCAACGAAGCACAGAGGGTTCTTGTTTCTTGTTCGGCTTGGGCTTTCTTCGTTCCTCCTCTCAAATACAGTACAGCACATGTTTTCTTGCGCTGTCCCGCTTAATTGGCGATTGGCAACTACCACCAGTGCAGTGCACACTGCATAGCTGCATAGCTGCAGCTACTAGTGCCAAAACCAAAACTATACACAGTACACAGTACACAGTGCGATAGTAACAGTCGAAGTATGTACGGGGGTCTGATGAATGCTCCGGTTCGTACTCTACTGTAGCTCTGGTACTGGTAGTTCGTGAATGTCCGAGATCTGTCAAATGACAGAGAGATTCCAATAACTACCGTTTTTAGTAGCTGATGAACCATGACTCTAATGACAGTCAGCACATGCTGCGTCTTGGTAACATGGGATTGGGAGCTGAGCTTGTTTGAAATGGCAAGACAAATGGATTCCATTGACTTTGGAAATTGCCAATACAGCAGCTTTTTTAGAAGAAAAAAGGAACAACAATACCATCCATGGACAGCAGTAAACAGTTACTGCGAGACAACAAGTAGATGCAGAACAAATAACAATGGTGATGAGTCAGCAGTTTTATCCTCTGAATGATGATGCATGGGGGATTTGTTGACAGTTGATACAGTTGTTGCATATTTCCAAGGAACAGGCTAGAAACAACAGGGAATGATAACATTCAAACTATGCGTGTACAGGGTATACAGTATGTATCAACAAAATCGTGACGAAGTTGTCGCTGTAGTTGTTTCCTACAGATTCCTCGTCATCGCTTAAGCTCTAGAGACCAATACTGATTATTACTTTATCGTCTGTTATGAGTTTGTGGCTTTGACAACACACCCAGCATTCATCACCATCGTTATTTATTTTTATACATTGGTCGTTGTCATGAGGAAGCAAACACCAAACATTTGTGTGTACTTGCCTGAGTGTACAATTCATGGACAGAAACAAGATCGCCATGAATACATTGCGAGGTGTCAAATTCAATGGTGGACTCGGCCGTCCATGGTATCCAATCGTCCCTCGGCTTCTCCTAGAATCAATCACAACCGTGACCACTTCTTACCATGCAATACAAACAATTCGTTGACACCGTGGGAAATGATATCTCTTAATCATCTCTCACGTTCTTTCTTCGGAATGATTCCATGTGGCACGCAGTTCTGTCTCCACAAGTTGGTATGTGTCGGCATCCCACATGAGTTGTCGACAATGGGGACATTCATCGTTGCCTTGTCCATTGTTATTGACACCACCCTGACCAGCACCAACCTTATCATGATGTAATAACCAACCCATGATGCACTCTCGATGAAATACATGACCACATTGACTTGATACCGTCACATCGCCAGGTTCTATACAGACATTATGATAATTGTAGAGCATGGATAAAAACGAGCGCACACACTGTTGTGAGTTGTGCGACAATGGAGCCAGGGGTTGTGCTATCTTAGTTGCAAACAACACACACGTACCATAACTTTCTATACAAATGGAGCATGAAGCATCACCTGTCTTATCGTTGGCCCACTGGTAGGAATTGGATTCAGCATCGTATACAAGAGTCGCATTGTTATCAACCTGATGAAACGTGGAACAGTATGAGTTAGGAGAGGTCGTTCAATACATATTTTGTTAACAAGAAGACAGAAACAGAAACAACCCCTGTAGTAAAAAGTTGACATAGGAACATACCGTTTGTCCAGGAAAGATGGACTCGATAACCTTGGTCCGCAGCAGAGCAGGGTTGATTCCATCCGTTTCTGCTGCCCCCTGCTGTGGTGACGTTTCTGAAATGGCTGTCTCTTGATTCTGTATTGTTGAGGAATTGCCCACTCTTCGATAGGCTAAAAAACAAAAGCGAACAATGGCAACAAAGAGAAGGCAAAAGAGTATGATGTTGTAACTGGTGAAAGGGAAGTTCATCCTTGATTATTGTTCCTGTTTCATGGGCACAGTTCATCGAGTGCAGTTTTTAGAGTTTGAACTTATTGCCGCAGCTCCGCCCCACGGAGTAGTACCTGGTACAAGTACCTCGTACAAGTCCTCTTTTGATTATGCCGTCGTTTCGTATCATACGATTTGCTGTACTACTACTGTCTACTGTACCGCTAGTCATAGACTATCGTTGTATGGGACGGCATGATGAATACTACAGTACATCGCATATATGCAAGAGATTCATGTTCTTCGGCTTCTTCATTCGGCTTATGTATGTATGAGTCAGGCGTCTCTCAAGTCTCAAGCATCCGCCGTCAGGCGTCATAATTAGTACTCCCTCCGTCCGAATATAGTAGTCCCACTTAAACTTTCAGTCGAGAAAATTCTGGCATTTCACTGAAACGTCATGTCATTTGGATTGCTCGAAATGAACACTATCGATCCATGTATAACATCAAATGCATGCGTTTCGATCTGAATGTTCAAAATTGAGTTTTCAGGTCGCAATTTTCTAAATAAATTTTTCTTAAGGCTGTAACTCGCGCAGATGACCTCCCCGTCCCGAAGCTTCCGTTACGACTTTTCAACTACGCATGAGGAACACAAAACGTACTGGGGCTAAACAAAATAAATCGTTTCCAGAACGCTGTCACACCTGAAAGGTTGCAGTCCTGACAGTAGTTTTGCTTGAAGTCATTAACGGTCGTTGTTCATGGCTTTTATGTGCTTACCAAATCAATATCGCGCCATATAGGAAGCAATAACGGAAAATGTCTAATTAAAAATCGTGTCTCGAATTGCAAGGACACTTTTCCTCATACAAGGCTCATTCAAAACTATATGTAACTATACGTGTCATTTGCTTTGAATACCGTTCCGTTTCCATGTGTTTCATTCTACATGACCTAAGGAATGTCGATTAGGCGGAATTTTATGTCACAATGCGGAAATTTCTCTAAGTAGTGTCGGTTGAGGGAGCGCATGCCTCGCCAAATCGTAGAAACATACCAGGAGCCTACGTCCAAATGACTGAAAGACACCGGATGGGAACCCCTTTAAAATATTAGTTGGGACTACTATATTCGGACGGAGGGAGTATTAGTGTGCTGTTATCGTCGTGTCTCGTATCTGGTCTCCCCCGATTGCTTGTCTTCCATCACTGAATGAATACTAGCTACTTTGTACATATGCATATCGCATATCAAAACTCAATGCCGTTGTTCCAAAACTGTACCAGGACAGTACTCGGAGTAGTAGGGAGATACTAATGCTGCTGTGTCAATATGTCAATATTGTGAGCGTGTATAGCGTAGGGTAGTCTATGCTTCTCAAAATACTACACATCAAAAGTCATCAATCACTCATAAGAGCTTATAACACTATCCAATCATCCAATACACCAATAAAGGAGTTGAGATATTTTAACAATAATGACCAATCGAGCCTCCTCTTCGCCTTGAAAACAATCACAACCCCGTCCAAAAACGCCAGTAATCTTCCTTGTACACCTTTCACCATGTGTGCAATACAAAAATTCGTCGAGTGAAAAAAAGACGACACATTGACACCCTGGGAAAAGATAGGCGAGACTCATCCTCTCGAATTATTCTTTGGAATGATTCCATGTAGCACGCAGTTCCGTCTCCGCTTGTTGGTAGGTCTCGGTATCCCACATGAGTTGTCGACAATGGGGACATTCATCGTTGCCTTGTTGTCCATTGTTAGGCACACGACTGCGACCACCACGACCAACCTTACGACGATGCAATAACCAACCCATGATGCATTCTCGATGAAATACATGTCCACATTGACTTGATACTGTCACATCGCCCGATACTATCATTTCGGATGATCGTGAATAGTTGTGCATGGAAACACGAATACACACACACAGTGTGTGTTATTGCAACAGGAAATGACAGGCAATACGGATGAAAAATTGAAAGAATGAGTCGGGGGTAGCGCCATTGGAAAGAACACACGCAAGCTGGAACCAAGACATACCATAACTTTCTATGCAAATGGCACATGATGCATCGCTCGTCTTGTCGTCGGTCCAGTGGAAGGAATTGGATTCAGGGTCGTACACAAGCTTCGAGTTGTTATCAACCTAATAAAAACCAATGAAAGTAGTACAGTATGAGTAAAGAGTGATCGTCGCGCCTTGTTGCATGCAGTATTTTGTTGTATGAAGAGTACAAAGTAACACTAACCACAATATCAAGTCGACAGAGGTGCGTACCGTTTGCCCAGGAAAGATGGACTGGATAACCTTGGACCTTAGTACGACTGGGTCAATTCCGTCACATGCGACTTCTGCCTGCTGTTGCGGCAAAGTTCCGGAATCATCAGTCTCTTCATTCTGAATCGTTCTCTGATCAGTTGTTTGTGTTGCGGAATTGCCAATGGTAGGTCTTTGAAATGACATATAACAGAGCAAAATGGCAAAGATGACGAAGGCCCCTACTATAATGTTCAACACAGCGTTCAACACGCTCATTTCCTGAGTCCTTGTCCTTGCTTTGTATCAGAGAGCTATATAGAGAGCTACAAGAACTGGTGACAAGTTCAATTGTTGTTGGACTGCACCAGAATACGGAGTTCTGTACCTCTGGCACCGGTACTAAAACTAGAAGTCAGATTTATGATACAACAAAGGGACAAGGGTGCACGTTTCAGATTTCACATGATCTTGTGAAGATTTCAGTCTTATTTAATATCCAAATTGTAAATAGATAGGAGATAGTGGATACATGGAGTTCATGATTTCGGAATCTGCGTTGAGGTGACGTCATTAACGTACGCATGTGCATGCGTTGTTTTGGAAACCATCGCCTAGGATCGAGTAGCCCATGGTCTGCTATCTGCTATCATAGTACACTTAGACTGAGGGCAATATATGGTCTAGGAACGAAAGATAACACATAGTAGTGTCATATATCATCACGAGAGTCATTTGATGTCGGGGTGTCCTTAAGTCACATACTACTACTAGGCTCGGCTACTATCGCTGTCGAGACAATCGTATCACGCGAAAAGCCGTGTGAAAGATATCGACTCCAATGCTCTTTGATAGTCTAATAGGGTCTCTCTGAGGGTAAAACACAATCCATTTTTCTGATTGCCATCGTTTGAATGATGATGAATGGGACTTTTGTTGACAGTTGATCAGTTGATCAGTTGATACAGTACTTGATTGTTGTCTGGAAACAGACAACACGACAGGAAATGATGAAATTGTCGCACTAGTACTGTATGCACGGAGACGACATATTATAACACTAATGGGAGGTGGGGCGAAATTGTCGCTGTTCTTGTTTCCGAAGCGGTCTTATTGTCCCAAAGATTTTCGAGCAAGTATTCTGTATCGTCTCGATTGATGAAGTAGTCTCGACAAATAGCGCATCATTCATCCCCATCATTATTTGTGTACAGTCGACATGGTCATCAGGAAGCATACCAAAAACTGCGGATAGCCATGGATGAATCGCAAGGTGTCACAGGCAATAATGGAGAACCAAGGTTTGGGTCTGGCCCTTCTAAGGTATCGCCCAAATCGTCCCTCAACTTCTCGTAGAATCATTTATAAATCAAAATCAAGTCTATAAAATTCAGTATCCTTATTTGTACACGTCTTTCCAAGCAATACAAATAATACATTAACAAGATCCGATATCAGATGGGAGTATGAACTCCCATACTTATGATTCGGAATGATTCCATATGGCACGCAGTTCCGTTTCCACCAGTTGGTAGGTCTCGGCATCCCACATGAGTTGTCGACAATGGGGACATTCATCGTTGCCTTGTTCTTTGTTATTCACACTACCACGCCCACGACCACCAATGTTATCATGATGTAATAACCAACCCATGATGCATTCGCGATGAAACACATGACCACATTGGCTTGATACAGTCACATCGCCCGATACTATCATGGTACGATCGTGAATGGAAACAGGAACACACGCACACAACGCAGGTTATTGTAGTAGGCAGCAGGCAATATGGATAAAAGAAGTTTGTGAGATGTGGGAGAAACGAGTCAGGGATTGTGCAACCCTCCAAAGAACATGCGAGCGCAAGCTGTAAAAAGGACGTACCGTAACTTTCTATGCAAATGGCACATGATGCATCGCTAGTTTTATCGTTGGTCCACTGGTATGAATTAGATTCAGGGTCGTACACAAGCTTCGAGTTGTTATCAACCTGATGAGAAACCGTGAACAGTAGTGCAGTAAGAGTTAGATATGATTGTAGCGCAATACATCGCGTACTGGTAGTATTTGTTCAAATAAGAGTGCAAGGAAGAGATAACAGAAACATCAAGCCGACAGAGAAACGTACCATTTGTCCAGGAAAGATGGACTGGATAACCTTGGCCCGTAGGACAGCAGGGTCAATTCCGTCACATGATGCTGATGTCGGCTGTTGTGATGTTTCGGGATTACCTGTCTCTTGATTCTGAATCGTCGTCTGATCAGTTGTTTGTGTTGCGGAATTGTCGCAAGACTTTTGACATGACATGGAACAGCGTATAATGGCAAAGACGACAAAGCTCCATAGTATAATGTTGAACAACGTGAAAAACAAGCTCATTTCTTGATCCTCCTTCTTGTTGCTATGTCATACATCAATGCCATACTGAACCAGCTCGACTACACCAGTATTTTGCTGGATGCATACCTGGTACTGTGAGTGCAAGTGCTGAGGATGCAAGTCAGATGTCAGGTAACGCCAGATTGTTCTCAAGGAAGTGAAGGGTGCACGTTTCAGATTTCACATGTTTTGCTTGTGGCGATTTCAGTCGTACTGACTATGCCGGGGCCTTGCTACAAGATACTAGTACCGGTACTCCGGACTCCGGATCTCCGGATACACTACGATACTATACTGCTGCAGTTAAATGCAGTTTGTTAAATGGAGCTGGTACTGTAGATCATTTTTCACAGGCCCGTACTATGCCAAATTTCAGAAGGACCAGTACATATTTCATACAGTTTTAACTGTTACTACAGTGTAAGCAATTAATCGGAGCATGATTTGTGGTGTCAGGTGTCACCTGGAGCGGGTTGGAGTTCTTGATGTTGTTGCTCCTGCTGATCAAGATGGTGATAACAAGTGCACCAAGTATGATGTGCTGTTGCCCCAGATGCAAACTTCTCAATTCTCACTTTACACTGCTGTCGTACACTTGCAGGGCATGCACATTCTCTCACTAGTCGTTTGAAGTTTTCTTGACCTTGTGCTTGTGACACTGAATTGAGATGATACCATGACTTGCTTTGCCAGCGCCCAACTGAATGAAAGAACACTGCCTTCACTGGCAAGCTCTGCAGCATGGAGTTTTGGGGTCAGTTGAAGTCGTACTCTGAGTTGAGTCCCCAGTTATTGAAGATGAGCAGTCTCCTCTTCAACTTTAAAATCAGTAGCAAAACTATGCCAGCAGTCTTGGTCCTTGCACCTTTCTTGATATCTAAAACTTGTTTTTGTGTTTTCTCAAAAGGCAGTTGAACAAGGCATTTGATGCCCTCCCCTTTATGCTCCTCCTCTAAATGTGTCCGCAGATGTTCTCGCAGATGTTCTCACAAGAAAGTTATCGTCTCCAAGGAAAGCTCAAATCTCCAAATTTCTTGGCCATTACCCATCATTGAAAATGTCAATATTTATCTTTGATTGTCGTTAAGCAGATGGCCGTTGCTGCACACAGAATCAAGCATTTGAAGTTCGTTTACGATCAACACCATTTGTGATGGCGAGAAAGAAACAACTGGCGTCTTTGGATCCGGATCTCGAATCATGCCCGTTTTGCCTATGCATCTAAAAACGAAGGAGCGAGCATTTTTAAGTTGCCAATGCAATGACCAGTTAGCTATTCTCACACCTCGTCTCAACTATTGAGCAAATCAAGACTCCTAAGAGACATCTCCTCATTTTCTGCGACACTTATTGAATGGTGATGGAAAATGCTTTTGCCAAAAAAGGGAAATTCTCCATGACATCTTCGTTCTCTCCGATTCTCAGCAGTACCCCACAACATAAGTAGCCGCTTGAATCCAATACACAAATGCTCATGACCAATTTCTTTTGACCTAAGCCAATAATGATATGATAAGTAGCCGGCCTCTGTGAGTGTACAAAAGTTTGGTAGTAGGTAATTCGAGCTCCCACAGGCCAGATTTTGCATCTGCCTGAGCGGGGTAGCTATACAGTGATTCCCGGAACGTTTATTAGAGGTGACAACCGAATAGTCAGTTCGGGAGCATTTTCAACTGTCGTGTACATTGGCTAAGTGATGAGATCTTTCCAACATTCCGTTGCCTTTTGCTTTTGGAAGAGACGCGCTATGAAATGAGTCATGAAAATGTGTGTGATCCAACACAATTTGATTCTAGACAATGAAGAGGACAAGAAAGAGATCAGCATGCTTCACGCATTGGCATATAAATCAACAGTTCTATCTGTTTTATTTTTGGCATAAGGACCACTTCCTGGCAAAAATGTCAAAGGGTGCTTTAATCAACAAGCAATAGACAATTAGGGTTAGGGTCAGTCATTAGGGTAAGCAAACTACATGACATGGGAGGTTGACATTCTGTATTCCTTGCTGTGCCAGGCAGCAGTTGAAACTTGTGCCGAAACAAAAACAACCAATTTTCAATTGAGAATGCCATCTGTGTTGTTGATGACAATGACAAAAGCACAGTGTTGTACTATGCCACCAGCGAGAGCCGCAATAGTGAGGACGATGCTGTAGCAGGAATGGATTAACTGGAATCATCATCTTTACATGATGATAGTAGTCAATAGTACCCTTGAGTTCTTCACACCTATAACAGCAGCACCATCATTAGAATGTACTTCCAAGTTCATAGTATCTAGTTTTGGCAATAACTTCAACAAAAGCAGCACTCAAGTATGACAAAGAGCACTGGACTACAGTATGAACGAATGAATAGCAACAGGAAAGAAGGTGTTATAAAAAAACACCCAATATTAAATGTATTTTAATGCATTAAAAGAGCCTAGCCCCAAAAAGGTGTTTTCCCAGCCCTGCATGGTGGCAAACGAAAGCTTTGATGATTCAGTGCAGTCGTCCATCCTCGAAGTTTTCTGCCAACCGTACTGCCTTGGCGCCCTGTTCATACTACTACACTCTACACTGTAGTCCCAGTGCCCAGCTCAGAGGCAAAGAGTGTTTGCTCCCCCCTGGGTCCATGATGTGCGTGTGTCGTTAACTACAATACCAGGAATGTTCGTGCCCTACGAATTCGTGATACGAACACGAGACGGAGTCTGACTCGTTCCTGACGAATGACAGGCATGTTGGCTTTTGTGGAATCTGGAATCTACTCCGAGTACTCCAGGGTCTGGAGTCCGGAGTCTGGAATACTCCCAGCACTCCTGTACTTGTACCCCAGTACTTGTAACGTAGACTGAGTTGAAGGCTACTCACCAACAAGTAATAGTATGCCTTCCTTTTGTGTGATTCCGGATTCCAAACTCAGTTTCAAAAAGTGCAGTATCTTGAATCTTTGCAACGTCGGAGGTTCAACGTTCAACAAAATGGCAAGTGGAAGATCTGGCCGAAAACATATCGATACTAGAATGTTACGTACATTCTACATGAAATCCGTTCTGAAAACCGCCATTCGTCATCGGCAGCGTATCTTTCGCGAGTTGCATTTTGTTGGATGGTTGTGTGGTTCGCATCTTGAAAATCTGACCAAGCACCATACGGTAGGTCCTACCGGTAGACTATGACATACAGTCTACCGGATCAATGCCGCGCACACGCGTGGTGGTGTGTGTGTGTGTGTTTGAGAGAAGACGTGTGTGGCATTCTCTCTGCCTCTCTTGCACACCTCCGTCCCCGTTTGCTTTTGCTCCTTGTCTCGAGCCATCGTAACTAGTCACTTCCTCTTCTGTCGTTTGTCCTCTTCATCACAGGCACTGTTACCATGAAGCTCTCTCCCATCGTTCCCCTCCTTCTCATCAGTTCTGCGTCTGCATTCGCACCAGCTGCGTCAGTGCAAAGAAAGGCCTTTGTCGTTCGAATGAGTGACGAGGACGCACCTGCTTCTTCTCCTTCTGGAGGAAAGCTGGTGCCAATCAAGGAGGAGACTGTGGAATTCACGGCTGGCATCCTCGGTGGCGCTGCTGGATTCCTGATTGGTGGACCTGTCCTGGGAGCTGTCGGAGCTGCCGCTGCCAACTACGCCTCCAAGTTGGACAATGACGTCGCCGATGTCATCTCTGGAATCTCCAAGACATCCATCCAAGTTTACAACTACTTGACCCAGTTGGATTCCAAGTACGAGATTCTTACCAAGGCCAAAGCTTCTTTGGAAGATTCCTTGACCAAGTTGAAAGCTCAGGGTTCGGTTGATCCGGCAACCATTGAGAAGGTGGAATCGGCCTTGGCCACCACCACGAGCAAGATTGCCGAGATTAACGACGAATACGACCTTGTCGGTGCTGGTACCACCGCCCTTGGTGTCATTGGCGATTTGGTCGAGAAGGCGGTCAAGAAGGCTGGTGAACTCAACGAGGAATACAAGCTTTCGGACAAGGCCAAGGAGGCTCTCAGCAGTGCAGTCGCCAAGGCCAAGGAAGCTGCCAAGAGTAGCTAAGTATTAAGTATGTGAGTGTGGGCGTGGGGTGTGTGTGTTGATGAGTACGTTGAAAGACAAACCCCCTCTCTCGCTAGTTCCTTCTCGGTTTGCTGTCGGGAAAAAAGCTTCCAAACCTGTTTACAGTAGAGCACTACTATAATTGCCTAAGAAATATAACTACAGCTAGGATTCTTGATTTTAATAAAAGTAGGTTGGTTCATATCTACTTCGACTTCATTCTTATGTGATGTACGATTGACTATGATATAAGAATGACTATTGCTTCACCTAGTATTGTACTACTACCTGTTGCTACTTCTAGCTAAAAATCGAGGAGTGTACTTCGGATTGCGGAAATAACTGGACGGACTGTACTTAACTCGAGTAGTACCAGGTCCCAGCAACCGACTGCAAGGTAATCTAGTTCTGGACTATAGCACTCGTCCTTTCTCTATTATACATGCTCCAAGTGCATGCAAATCTCACAAATGGCATTCATTCGAGAGGTACGAGCTACGATCCTCAGCTTACTGTACTGGTATGCATAGAATAGCATGTACTCGCATGCAAGCAGCAGCGACAGAGATATGGCTGATAGAGAGGACAACACCTTAACCAACCAGCCAAATGGCAAACGGTCGACGAGGACGTGCGACTCACTCCTGAAAATCGAAACGTCACTGAACCACTCAACAGTGGCAGGCAAAACTCGAAAAATGATATGCACGGTTTGTAATTTTTTGAAGGATTCGTCTGCTATGCATCGATACGCATGTATACACGTACGATATGTACTCATGTGCTACCGGTGGTCCGACGTCCGACTATCTCTTCCCCTTGGTGTTTGGACTCCTACTGGCGGTGGCGGATTAGTACCATGGACGGACCTCCTAATCAGTACAGTACACATACATAGATGTAGTAGGTCGCATATGCATAGACCTGGCACAATTACTTGCACTCGTACTATGAGCTACTGTGTACCGGGCAGGTACTAGTAACTAGCTAATAGTAGTTAGTAGTTAGTGCTGTGCTCCAAGTATGCTAGTGCAGTACATACTGCTGCTCTGGGACACACTGCAGTACTGTACTGCAGCTCCGTAAAATTTAAATACTGGTATGCAGTATTATTTTTCCAAAGCCTGTGCTACTAGTAGTAGTAGTAGTATCATATGCATATCAGGCCGCGCATTATTAACGAATCTTTACTAAAGAATTGTACTCCAGTACACCTCTATGCATAAGGCTCAATCTTAGCGAGGACACAGTGTGTTGAAAGAGAACACAAACTAAAAAAATATTTGTTGATGTCAGAACACGGATCAACAGTCGTGTCGCTTGCCTTAGCGTATTTTCGCGCCCAAGATTTGAAAGTGTGTTTTCATCGACACAGCGGAATAGTATCGTCGAGCGCAGGATAGTGCTGGTACCACTGTTACAGGATATTGGCATCACTTCTGCATTATCATCATAATCCGAGTACATTTGAAAATTGACAACGACCAGCATGTCAAGCACCAATGCTGCCAGCATTGTTGCTGTACCTACCGCAAACCTTGGAAGCACAGCAGACGACGAAGAGTTTACGGACAACTACGAAATGTTGACTGGTAACACCGACCAGTATTCACTCTCGGAGCAGTTGGTGCACCATTGCGGCGGTGCCATCTTGCCTGTCCATTGGACAGCATGCAAGGCCGTCCTCGTATTCCACGCTGGTTCAGGAGTTAGCAAATTGAAAACAACAGCTAAGAAAGACAAGGAGGCTGCTAGCTTGGAGCTCTACTACAATACAATCGAGTCCCTTGATGAGGAGCACTTTGATAAGGATGCTCGTGATTTCTTTTGTCATTCTTTTCAAAAAAAGGATGAACCCATGCCGGCAACGTCTCTGTACCGCTACTACCTTGACTCCCGTGCAAAGGTTCGTAACCAAGTCCTCCCATTTTTTCCAAGGAACTTGGTTACCATGAAGAGTGGGCGTGGCTTTCACGAAAGCTGTAATGAGGTTTATGTCAAAGCATTTCGTGATGAAATGTCTACCACTAAACTCAGGAACGGTTCACTTAAGTATACAAAGGAGGAAATCGAGGACTTGTTTCCACCTCTGCATTGGGAGTTCACAAAATCCCCCTGGTGGTTCGGTTTGTTGGTTAAAATTTATCGTCGTGACCCACAGCTTGCATTGGATGTTGCTGATGTTATGAAAGATCCGACTAACGTTCCTGTTTCCCGTGGAGTTTTGCGTGCAATTTCGAAGCGCAAAGCACAACAGAAGGCGCATCGAGGAATGAGCAATACTACAGCACCCAGCCCACCAACTGATTGTTCGGTTCTCACCTCGGCGTCCGATAGTGTCGCTACACCCAGCAGTGCGAACGTGAGCAGCAGCAGGAGTGTTGCTGTGATGCATGCAACTTCTGCTGCTATCAATAACGATAGGCTCACGTGGGCGAAGGTGCTTGCCTCCAAGGCTCACGCGGAGACAGCCAATATTGCAAAGCGTATGGGGAAAATGGAAGAGTTGGAAAAGGGAATGACTCTCTTGAAGGAGATGAGACCCGTGATTGGAGAGGAGATGTATGCCGATGGAGTTCGCAATCTTCATGCGGCACTTCCAAATTTCAAAGGCTTCGACACTGCCGTAGATGTCATTGACGTTGACGCTCCTGCCATCAATCACATGACGAATGGCAACAACGGTGAATGGGGGACTTCAAAGAGGTGTCTATCCTCTGATGACGAAAGGTACACATCGAAGAAGAAGAAGAAAGAAACCCATTCGTCGAACGCCTCGCCGAGTATCGGTGACAACGCCACAAGCATCATCGGCGCTGATGTTGAAAACGAAGGCAACAATTTCGAGGATGATCCTCATGATGTTGAAAATGAAGGCAACAATTTCGAGGATGATCCTGAAGACGGTGGCAATAAGTATGACTTCGTTTGTAGTGGTAACACCGAGGAAGACGATGAGAAGTACGTGACGTACCACGACATCCTCGACGGCAACGGTAATGTGGTCGCGGTCCATGCTGTCGACTCTCGTGTACCAGCGGGCGCTGCTGATAACCAACGTATTCCCTTCAAGGAAGTGAAGGACCGCAATGGTAACGTGGTTGACAGGATCTATGGTGAATACAAGAAGAAGACGAAGTAAGTGGAATCATAAGAAGAAGACGAAGTAAGTGGAATCATACTACTACCAGCGGCTGGCTGCAGGAGTCGTTGGAAGTAATAGTAACAAGAAGCAACGACAAACTACTAGTACTAGTAGAGTTATCGATGTTAAGCAAGAACAAGAAGGGAATCGTGCGTGATGTCGAGTAGCTACTACTAGCAACAATTAGTTCGTAGTACGAGCAACTAGTTCTTAGTACTTCCGTAGTCAAAGTGATCCACCAGGGCATCCTTAATTCTTCTATGCCTTTCCTTCAAAGCCCTTTTGTCGGCTTCCGAAAAAAAACGAGGAGTTGGAAGGGGAACAAGTGTTGGTAGTTCATTCCCAACATTTGGCGGGCGGCGTTCAGATGAGTCGTCGTCGTCTCGAATCCACAACCCATGCAAACCATTCCATCTGTTCTTACCAAATTTCTTCGCGAGACATTCCTCGAGACCTCCAGGATACGGTGCAAGGTCTTCCTCCAAGTAACCATCTTTCTGCAGCATCATGTTGTGTAAGATACAACAAGTGGTGAATGCATCGTCAATCGACGATTGCGTGAGCAGATTGTTGAAATTCTTCAAGAAACGAAAGCGAGCTTTCAAAATACCGAAAACGCGCCCTCGATGTCCTTACGTACAGACTCAAGATTCTTTGACCAACGCATTTCAGGACTGTCGGGTATTCCCCTTTTGGACGGAAACATGAGACATGGCCACGCATGATAGCCACCGTCGCAAATAAGGTAGGCACCAAAGAAAGTCTTCTTTCCATTTTCTCCAAAACTATGCCACGCCTTGGAGTTCAACCACCCATTTCTTTCCATAAGCTGCATGACCGATGGATCAGTCTTTGCAATGTGCTTGTCGTTTCTGGTCCCTGGATGACCGCACGACACCGATTGGATGAACTTCCGAGTGGTGCATATGACCTCGTAAGCCACAGAAGGGTATCCTTCCTTACCAGTATACATGTTTTTGTATTGGGCGGGACAGCGGTCCCACCCAATGTGGACACAGTCTACACTTCCAACACAACCAGGTAGACCTCTTGCAGCGTACTCTTCGGATACTTTCTGGAACGTGTAGTCGTCCTGTGGCATGAAAATAAATTCGTTCTTTATGGACGCCATATCGCGAATCCACTTGTGAAAGAAACAGCGATGCACCTCCTCGCTTAAATTTGAGCATGTACTGCAGATCACATGGGACACACCTTGTGCCAAAACAAACAAGGCACCCAAGATCTTGAGGTCGAGGCTGGACACAAGTTTTCCAGCACGACATCGGTTGTCTTCGTTCCATTCCTGCCACCACCTCTCTTTTGCAAGGTTCATCAAGTCGACGAAGACATCATAAGGAGTATGAAACAGCTTCCGAAACTGTTTCGCAAGCCTTCCATCTGAATCCCGCAAAAGCTCATCTCTGTGTTCGGGCGCGAGGAACCTTGTCCACCATATGCTCTCCCGCTGATTCCTTCGAGGAAACTTTGTCCTCTTCTTCTTGCGTTTTGTCGGAGGGGAGAGGTGGAATGCGAGCCAGCATAGGGACACGGTCAACAACTAGAGAAGCAATGTCTTCCATTTCCCAGAGGTCATCAAATAAGACGTAGTTGTGGTGTGCTGTTCCATCGTCAAAATTGTCATCGTCTGCGAGGAGGACATCATGATCTTCTTCTTCAACATCGTAGAGGAACCTGAAGAGTGATGCAGATTTTGCTCTGACATCTGTCATTAGAGATGAGAGGAAAGATGCATTCGTCTGTTGTCTTGCTTGAGCAGCAGGCGGGGTGTTGTTGTGGTAAAAGACCATCGTCAACAAGCAACAACAAGTAGACGAGAAGAAGCCCGTGATGACAACAATGAGCGCTGTGTTTGGATTCCTAATCCTACTGGGGGGAAGATTCAAATTCGAAATTCTCAAACTAGAAGGAATTGATGCAATTGGTTAAGAAAATCAGTTTGTGTCGAATGCTCGACACACGAGATTTGAGTTTGTGTCCGCGAAAACAGGGACACAATTGTGTTTTTCATCAAATCTCGTGTGTCGACCTCCGACACAAACTCCAATTTACTGTGTTTGTGTCCTGGTTGTGTCCACGCTAAGGCAAAAAACACAGACACAAATCATTTTTTTCGGAGAAACTATTTCGTTTGTGTCGAAAAAAAACACACTGTGTCCACGCTAAGATTGAGCCTAAATTCTGAACGTCTCCCACATGAATTGCAGTACGACGAATGAAATAAAACCGCTATTCTACCGTTAATTTTGGTATCTGCACTGTAAATGACCGGTGACCACCGACGGTTTCTCGATGCTGCATCCTTGGAGTGGATGCGCCTGTGTGCACCCTGCACCCTGCACCCCGCACTCGCCAACACCACAATGTCTCATCTTGCCGGTCCTGTCTCAGTCTGACACCTGACCAAATCATCATCAGACCAGTCTTTGTTGATAACAAACACAACAAGCCATCGATATCAAGCAGTACTGAATCTTGTGGTACGCACGAGTCTGGAGTAGATACTTGTAGTCGTTGGTGTACACACACAGAAGCACACGCGCAATCCTTGCGATTGCATTGCTGTGTCTCGTTCGTTTCCAAACGTTCGTCTCTCGGAGTTTGTAGTGGTGTGTGCCGCTTTCCACTTGCCACTTGATTACGATTGTTGAAAGATTAAAAGGTTGAAACAGTAACAATGGCAAGTCCAGAATACCAACAGCAGCAAAAACAGCAACCACAAAATGAACGAGATTCGCAAGGCGATCTGCAACACAATCAGCAACATATAAACATGGATGAAACATTTTCGGCTCGCACTAGCTTTACGGCAGATTCTCCGTATTATACATCCTATGTGGAAACAGAAATGCGTCAAGTTCAAGTCCTATCACAAACATTGCAGGAAATCTCGGCACGTGCCAAAACCTTTGGCAAATGTGGTGCTCTCATGGCCGAAGCGACACGTCGGTTGGCATTGGCGTGTCGCTTGAAACCATCGAATCCAAACAATATCAACAACAACAATTCAAATCAAAATACCAACAATAATGCTTACGACGATGAAGACGGGAAAAATGGTGGTGATGAAGATAAGGTTGTCAAGGAACGCCAAGAAGCTGTTGGAGAAGAAATGATGGTCGTACTTTCGACTCTGGGTGAGGTATGTATTGTATTTGTGTGTGTGCATGTTATTGTGTTTTGCGTGTTCCTTGCTCCATTAGTACTTTCTTTTCTAATTCCAAGTACGCCCGTCAAACCATTCAATTCTCACTTTTCACTCACACACATTTTAGGTCTTGGATGAGATTGCCAATGCCCAAGTCCAAATGTGCGAAAATTTAGAATCCTCCCTCAGCCACTCCCTCGAAGCCTTTCGTGATACTCAAGTCCAAGAAGTTACTTCTCTTCAAACGGAAGCCGACCAAATGACGGACGTTGCCGAACAATCCTTTGCCAAATACTTGAATGGACGTCAATACACTTCCGAAGACAGTGTCGGTGCCTGGAACAAATTGGGTGAACATGTATCCAATGGATTCACGAAAACGTGGCGCGAATCGGCAGATTTGTCACGATTCCGCCGGGCGGGCAGCAATGCTGGAAAGGACAAGCGCGTTCCATCTCTCGTCATGGCATCGACGGCCGCGAATTTGAGACTCACATTGGAACAAATTCGATTGGCCCAAACATCAGCAGAACTCAAGAGATTTCAACTTTTGCAAAAGTTGGTTTCCATCAAGGTATGTTCCAGGTTTCGAGTTGTTAGGAATGTGTCTTCATTCTTGGACTTTGCTCACTTACGTTTTGATTTTCCTGTGTTATGATTTTGAACGCACACACACGCAGAAACGCCGCAACTTTGATTTGGGCGAATCGGCGCTCGCCTCTCTTCACGGAATTCGTGCCTACTTTCTCCACTGCTCTGACCTAGTCGGTGGCTTGACACCCCGCATGACTAGAATTCAAGAAATGCAAACCGAAAGCCGTGCCAAGCATATGGCTTCGATTGGTCCCTGGAAGGCTCGTGAGATGGGATTGATGAAAGCATTGGATCATGTCGGACAATCCGTCGCACATGCATCTTCCTTGGCGGAAATGATGGCGAGCGGAGATCTGGTCGTTACGGCAGAACCCGTTTCTTTATCCAAGATTGAGGAAGAGACTCAAATTTGGGATCTTCCCAGTCTCCTTGCTGAATCGAGTCGGTACCAACGCGAACCCGCACCTGGTGTCCTGGTCGAAGGGTGGCTCTACAAGAAATCATCGAGTCGCATGGCGTTGCAGCAGTGGAATAAGCGATGGTTCATGATGGACAAGGATGGTATATACTACTTTCGATCGTCGGTGGAAACGAAAAAAATGCCCGGCGGTTATTTGCACACGTTGGAACGAGTCAAGATTTGTGACATGGTGCTTTGTACCGTCCGCGAATGCTCCACAGATTGGCTGCGCTTTACTTTCGAAATCCTTACTCCCAATCAAAAGCCCATCTTGCTGCAGGCGCGAGGGCCGCAGGAATTCAAAATGTGGGTGGAAGGTATTCGATTATCTATCGAAACGCAACTCGTATCTGGAACGGTCGATGCTGGACAATTGATGAAGGGCATTGGCAAGCAGTCAAGAAGAAGAAGCGCGATGGCGCGTCTGGTTTCTCAGAGACTGTGACAACAATGGCAAGCATGTTGGAATCTGAGACTGTGGCAAACAGATATGCGGACAACAGATCCGACGATGAAGTCGATGACGATGATGATTGGCGTGACGTGACTGCGGAAGGTGACTTTCGAAATACTCAGATGGCACGCGGTGGACTAACCGGGGAGCCGCGCAATCCTCTGGCAAATAAGATCATGGCGGAGAATCCTGTATGCGCCGATTGCGGCATGGCCAACCCAGATTGGGTGAGTCTGAATTTGGGAGTGCTGCTTTGTATCGAGTGCTCCGGTGTCCATCGATCACTTGGAGTCCATTTGAGTAAAGTGCGTTCCCTTAAATTGGATTCGTTAAGCGATTCGGAATGTCGACTTTTACTGGTGATGGGTAATGAGAAGGCGAATTCAATTTGGGAGGCTGGTATTGGAGCGCAACAAGGGTGGACCAAGCCTGCAAGCAATGGAGGTCGTCAAGTGAAGGAGAATTGGATCAAGTCAAAATACATGTGGAAAGGATTCCTGGACGACAAGACCAAAAATTATAGTTCGGAAGACAGGTCCTTGTACTACAACAAAGCACTTTTCAAGGCGGCCAAAGTTGCCAATGTGTTGGGTGCCGCAGAAGCCCTTGCACATGGAGGTGATGTTCATTGGAAGAACCCCGACGAAGAAGGCAAGACCGCATTACATGTTTGCGCTCTTAGTCGACCTCCGTTAGATGAAAACCCTTGGACAGGCATTGAATGTGCTGAGCTCTTGCTTCAGAATGGAGCGAAATTGGATATCATGGACGATAATACGCAGGGTGTACTGGACTACGCAGTAATTGGAAACGGAGAACGAGAAATGATTGAGTTTCTATCCTCAAAAGTGTAGTGAACAGCCTGAAAACTAATCCTTATAGTGCGCTCTATCTTGTTTGCCACTGAGCTGTGGGTTCACATGCGGCTGTGTAGCATTGACAGACTCTATGGGTTTCTATCACGGCCCATTCCTTTCAAGCTATTGTCATTCGTCTCGACAGAGGCAAGAACAACACCATGGTGTCATTTGCCAGTGTTTTGATAGTGGTCGTTCAATTATGCTGGTACTACGCCCAAGGTATCGTACGTCAGTAGAGTATTCTGGTATACAGGTTAATACTCCGAATAAATGAGATTTGGGTTCGCATTTCTGCGAAACATCACTTCGCTTCCCAAACAACGAGAAACCGAACCCGACAAAGACCAACCTGACACAACTCTTCTCACAACTTGCGAACACGAAAAGATAATCAGTCTCGAACAACACCCAAAAGAAAACTCAATATCGAACCTATACGCTACAGCAAACGATCCACCATCGTCATGGGCAACAACTTGACCAATCTTCTTCCATCATCCCTTCGTCCGAACCGTGGTGGTAAAAGGGCATACTACGTTGCGATCCTTGCGGTTCACAATGCCGACGAATTCAACCAGTATCTAGCGGAGTTTACTAGTGTGGCAGACAAATTCAATGGCAAGGCCCTGGCCGAAACTACCGACCTGTCATCACCAGATTCCTTTGCGGATCATGCGGAAGGATTTCATCGATGTTTCGTCATGGAATTCCCTACTGCACACGATGCGGAACAGTGGTACCGATCCGAGGCGTATCAACGACTCAAGGCACTACGGACCAAAGCATCGTCGGGTCCAGTCACGATTGCCGCGGCGAATGATGACGTTATTGTGGACAGCGCTCGAGATGCAAAGCACAAGGCACTTGTCGTTGCCTTTGCCAAGGCCCCGCCTGTCCCTCATGAGGAAGATGGTCCCATGTTGGGACCGTCCCTGAAGCATTACGAGGGGAAATTGTGGCTCAATTGTGCTCTCACTCCACAACACTTTGCATTACCGAATAAGGCAATTGAATTTGAAGAAAAGGAGAAGGATCAAGATTATGATATTTGTTACCTACTATCCTTTCCCACAATGGACCAAGCCAAGGCATGGAGAGCATCGGATGCGTACATTCATTTGGACGGACCACTTGTGGCAGTGTCAATCTAGTAGAGACTTTAGAAAGTATGATCTCAGCTACTCCAGCAGTAAACGCAGTTAATTAATTCATATAAACTCTGGTAGACGATTTATCAAGACTTTTCATGCGCCCATTCGATGCCCCTGCCACCAGCATCAAGATTGCACAAGGGCCCGTGGTTAGACAACAATTATCGTTGAGGTCTTGGGGTTGATTTGCGAAAGCTTGATGGAGTTCGACCGTAATGGGGGTTCTCGTTTGATCAGGATGCATTCCCATCGCCGCCTCTGCTCGTCAATTACTTGTACCATCATCCAACGGGCGAAATGATGTAGTCGGCTGTTGAGACAAAAACGCGGATCGATTGGGCCCAGGAGTGTAGCAATATGACATGAAGGTAGCTTGCAATCGTGTGTTCTCTTTGTTGGCCCGGAAGTGGAGGGTGGATCCAGTTGCAAGGTGGGTTGCAGTCGTCTCGTGAAAGAAAATATCATTCATAACACAAAGTCTCGTCGACGGTTATCATTCTTTTCCTGTTCACCTAAATTTAGTTATGCTGCGAGACTTAGCCGTCGCATTGCGATAAGAAAGACCACACACCACGAAACGAGAAAGAAAGCACAACTGAATAGATCACTTGGCATCGTTTGGTATGATTGCTTCTATAGTCCTCTGATAGGCTGATGCATCTACTCATAAATCGGACAGAATGTGCCCATACCAGGTTCACAAAATGCACCAGGGTCGTTGTAGCGACGATTCTTATTGAGAGCGTGAAGTGCGTCCATGTCTTGACGGGTCAAATAGAAATCAAAGACATTGCGATTCTCCTGCATGCGGACGGGATGTGTTGTTTTGGAGAGAGGGAATGTATTTCTCTGGAGAGCCCAACGAAGAAGAATTTGCGCTGGCGTCTTGCGATGATAGTCGGCAATCCGAGTAACAACTGAGTTGGTCAAGAGCACGTCATCTTCGTTGGCCATATTGAGTTCGAGGTACGACGAAGCACCCAAAACGGAAAAGGCAGTGACGTGCAGGCCAGCTTCTCGAGCGAAGCGAATCAAGTGATTCTGAGAGTTGTGAGGGTGAAGCTCGACTTGCAAGGTTGTGGGGCGGATCCGGCAGGTGGATAAGATTTGGCGCAAGAGCTGTGTCGTAAAGTTGCAGACACCGATACGACGAACCAGGAACGATCCACTAAGTCTTCCATTGCTTTCCAAGTGGCACACATATCGTTGGGAACGAGAACCATTTTCCATGCAGGTTAGTCCATTCAGGCGGATACTTCTTCTCGATTGGGACGAACTCCATGCTAATCGGGAAGTGAATGAGATACTCATCCAAATACTCGAGTCCAAGGTCTTCCAACGACTTTTGGCATGCGAGAAGGACGTGTTCGGGTTTGTGATATGTGTTCCACAATTTTGAGGTGATGAATAAGTCCTTGCGCTCCACCAAACCCTCGCTAATGGCGCGTTTGATACCACGCCCAACCTGTTCCTCGTTGCCATAATCACAGGCGCAATCTAGACGACGATACCCATTGGCAATGGCTTGGTACGCAACTTCCTCGCAAACATCTTTGCCGACCTTCCAAAAGCCAAAGACGAGGGGATCACTCGGATTGAGTGGTTCAAAGAATGAGTCTGGTCTCAGTCCCAATGCCGTTGCGGGCTGCTCTCGCACGACCGAGTCTTGGTGCGGAGGCCCCCAAATACTGGCCAAGACTCTGCGGGGACCAGTGAAGGGCTCTCGGGAATGCATGACAAGTCTGTTTTGAACGGCGAGGATATCACCTGCCTTCCAGGTATAGAGTACACGATTCTCTTTCATAAAGTCTGCCACACTTTGTAGAACGTCCAAATCCATGGGATCGTTGTTTCCGAATCGGAGTGCTTTGGTTCGGTCGTTGCGGGAGTCTTGCCATCCGATAAAGGCAGCCACGAGGAGTTGCAAAAGGTCCATTGATGCACTGGGTTCTGCAAATGATCGGAGACGAGACGAATCGCCTTGACAGGTTCACTGATAATGGTAACATCGCCATTGTCATGCCAACTCCATTCGCATCCTGGAATGGTTGCGAGCTTCTCATCCAATTGTTGAGGCGTCGTGACATCCCATGAATTTTGGTAAGATCGTCCGAGTGGTGACGTGGGATCATCTTGTGGTGGCAAGGTGCGAATGTAGCGAACTCCGTGTTCCTTGAGTTTCTCCAAAAAGTGTGGATGGTTATCCTGAACGAATCGATAAACCTTGGTGGAGTCAATCAATGGTGTCTGGCCACCTGTCTCTGAAGGTCGTTCGCAGTAAAAAAATATGTATTCCGGAGGATTGGGAGTCTGAGCGAGTTCATGATGAAAGGCTGTCAAGAAGGATGAGGAGGATTGAGTGTGATGATTGGTACGAGTACTTCAGATGGGACTACAGGATCTGCATACACGATTGCACTTACGAATAGGTTGATCGGGTGGCGATTCGTTGGCGGTAAAGACAACGGGAAGGGTCGACGCACTCACGGGAATCACAGTACGAGGCGCAGCTCCACCAATGTAGGGATAGTAGGTGAGATTGAGGCCCACGACCAAGTTGCCAAAGTCTTGGACGGACAAGGGCTCGTCATTGTTGGTGGAATTCTCATCTTGTTCTTCCTCTAGCGATGTGGATGGTGATCGCGACAGAACCAATGCCTTGTGAGCATCCAGCAAGTCGCAAAACTTGCGAGTAAAGGAAGGCGACTGTGATGTAGACCCAGTTGCGAGCAAATCAACATCAAGATCGAACGGTTCGCATTCACCATTTCGTTCTTCAAGAATGGGAAGGGCCTTCAATTTGTACTTCATGCTGATCACTAACATAGTTTATCGGTGTTACGGAGTAGCACTGAGCGTGGTGTTGCAGACAAGAGAGATGAAAGATGGAACTGTGATGGAAGTGCACCTCTTACTGCTACGATATCGGTGTTTTAGTGCAATATAGAACGAAGTATGGCACTGTTCGTCTGAGTTGTGTCACCAGTAGTATTGTGTGATGGTGGAAGTGGGATGCCGTCTCGAATCTCGACTTCGATTGTCGAACTCCCAACTCTGCCTTCGCGTTGCTATGTCCATACAAGTACCGGTACCACCCGTCTATGTTTACACATACTCTAGATACTGGTACAGGTATGTAGTCGCCACTCGCTACAGTATATAATACACATAAACCATGTGTATCGAAGAGAAATTAAATCTTGAACGTTATATTTTGTCGTGCAATGTAATTGTACGATATTCATATATCGTGATGCTTGACTACCGGTAGCACTCCGGTTGCACGACCGAGTACGGTACGTGTAGCAGAAATTACGCAACAGTACTGTAGGTGTCATCTGTGATTGACTTCTCTCTTCGGTACATACTTGTACTTAGGAACAGGTTTGCAGACGTGCACCCGATTTTCTGACAAGCCACAAGCCTCACGTCTGACGATTTCACTAGTCACAGTATGCCAGCTGTAGCAGTAGAAGTATAGAATAGTACTACCGTACCGGAACAACCTTTTTATGTGTTCCGGTCCGTTGAGGTTCCGGGAAAAAACATCACATGTTGATGGGTTACGTGTCAAGGTCACCGGAGAGCGGAGAATGATGCACCACCAACCACCACTTGACACGAATGCTCCAGTCATTCTCAGTATGACACACCTATTGACATCAAGGACTCTTCAGTCGGACTTCAATAAGGTTTTATACCCTGTGTGTATACTGAAATATTCGCCAAGACTTAATATTCAAGGGCACAAGCACCAAGCACCCACCGCGGAAAATGAGGGGTCACGTTTCAGAGCTCTCGTTGGTAAGTCAAAATCTGAGTACCAGTACCAATCTCCTTGATCACAGATTTTTTCTTCGGAAACACAAAAAGGAAACGAACGTTACCGCTTCCATTCAGACGTACTCTACCACCAAGTCTCTCCAAGTCAAGAATGCCACCTAATCAAGCCCTTTCACTTGATCAAGACTTCCCTCCCTCGCTCTTGCATCATGTTGACAATAACAAGATTCGAGTTGCGATTTTGGGATGTGGAATGATGGGTCAAGAACACATTTCTTACATTGCAGGTTATCCGAATCTTCGGATCGACTTTTGTGTGATCCTCATGAACAATCCCTCACCACGGCCTGCAAGGTTATTCGGGCCTTTAACAAGCAAGACCAAGACAACGAACTTGAAGTCGTTCGTAGCGATGAGCCATCCATCAACGAAAACGGTGGAGATTCGCCACAATTGTTCCTTGACGAAGACGAACTCATGGAATACGTCCATCAGATTGATCTATTGGTAATTGCATCTCCAAACTACCTTCACACTCCATCTCTTCTCAAATGGGCTCGTCACGATATCAACATTCTTGTCGAAAAGCCAGTTGCCGTGTCACAGGCTCAGTTGGAACTCCTCCAAAGTCTCAACGAGACACAGGCCGCACGCATATGGGTCGCCATGGAATATCGTTACATTCCAGCCATTGCCAAATTGAGACAATTGTTGCCAGACATTGGTGACATTAAGATGATTACCATTCGCGAAAATCGATACCCCTTTTTGACCAAGATTGGTGATTGGAATCGCGACACGGACAAGACAGGTGACACTTTGGTGGAAAAGTGTTGTCATTTTTGGGATCTCTTCCGACTGTTGACTGGACTCGAGATTGATACTACCAAACTACGATCCATCGTCCAACGAGGTTTGAACTATCAAGATGAAGACAATGTACGTGAGCATCCCATTATTGATTCTGCCTACGTCGTTCTGCCGTTTTTGGACTCGCCGACTGCAAATGTCAAGCAGCAACATCACACTATTGGATGCTTGGAACTTTGTATGTATGCAGAAGGAAGTCGTCATCAAGAAGAGATTATTGTCACGGGGACCAAGGTAAGAACCAATCAAGTGACGGGTCAGTGCGAGCGTATGAGTTGAATGCACAACACTAATTGATGTTCCCTCTATTCTCAGGGTCGTCTCGAAGCTTATTTGCCAGAGAATAAGGTTTTCTTCTTCCAACGCCCGAATCGTGAGGAGTGGGTAGACAGAAGTGTACCACCAGCTCGCGTCGAACCCAAGATCTTCGATTGCTCCAACGTCCAAGAAGTTCATGACATTGACAGCGACTTGCCAACCCATGGAGGATATCACTACTCATCGACATCTGTCGAATGGTACTACATGTTGCAAGCCATGCAAACATACCGAGAAACTGGTGAGTGGCAGCCTCACGTGTCACTGGAGGATGGAATCCGAGCTGTTGAGGCTGGTTTGTCGGCCACCGACGCCATTGTCAATGGAATTTAAGGGGTAGTACTGGAGAGGCTCAAGACGCAACAACATGATACTAGTAAAGCGTTGAGTCGGAGGAAGACAAGGTCCGTAAAGGAAGGTAGAGCGCGTAGAGTAATTGTGTACTGGTGTACCAGGTGCTCCGTATACTTTAGCACGAGTTGAATCTATCTGGTGTTCCTACCCTTGTACTATCAAGAGAAAGTGCTACCTGGTACGCATGTCATCCAACTCATCGTCACTCACTCTAGAATAAGTCTCAACTACTATGGCTCACTCCGCTGACGACGTTGCAGGTTGCCTCTCAAATAGCTTCGCGGAGGAGTTGCCAAGATTCCGGTTTATAGTCGATAGTGCTATGTGATAGAATAAGCTTACACTAGCAACCAAGATGCGACGAGCCGCCTCACACTGCCATCACAACAAATAAAAGTTTAGTACCTTCTTCCCATCATCTTCGAGTTACAGGATTGTCACTCCATGCTCCATGCCACCGTCGACGAGAATTTGAAAATCCAGAACTACGGGTAGTCTTTGTCGCGCCATCAGGGTGTCCGTGCCATCCCAAAGAGTTGGAATGATGTCAAGAAAACATCACTCGCCGACCGCAGAACACCGTACAAGTATGCCAAATGCCACCCGACGTCAAATAAGTTTGTTTGATAGATTATATGTATTTTGATGGACCTCCAGGGTTAGGAACGACCATACCACGATGACAGCACCGCTTCCCGTCTGCTCAGCGAAGTTAAGCATCGTCGGGCCCGGTTAGTACTACGGTGGGGGACCACGTTGGAATCCCGGGTGTTGTTCTTTTGCCCCTTCATACATGTATAGTGTATACTTCATTACTTGCATGATCCTACTAGAGTACTGTACCTGGTAGGCACGTCAGAGTGCCGCGCACCGTACGCAAACGAGTACGGAGCGCCAGGTTCTTTGGGTTCCAACTTCCAACTTCCAACCCTCGTAGTGCAGTACCAGGTACCATGCTGAAGCAGAAGCACGTCGTTGCGAACAAGCTGAGGCAAAGAAAGCGGCGGAAGTTGCTGCGTTGGCTCAACCACGTCATCGCTCAGCAAGAACAAAAACGTGCGGCTTAGGCTGCTGATGCAGAAGCGTGTCGTCATGAACAAGCGGGCGAAGATTAAGAAGGCCGCTGCTATAGGTGGTACAGCTGAGCGTCATTGTAAAAAGAGGCAGAGCGCGAGGCATAGGCCCAAGAAGCTGCTGAGAGGCGACGACAGCAGGAGATGGAGCGACAAAGAATGGCCGAGGAACGCAAGGCTGCGAAAGAAGCTGCTCCCGCGTAGTAGGCTCCTCCAAAGAGCGTTCCCAAGATCAAGGAAGGGAGATTGACATCATCCGCAATCTGTGTGGTAACGAGACCGCGCAAGGCGACTCCGGCAGCGAAGCCGCCAATGGCATCGTCGATGGTTCGTTGCGGCTTGTGTTTTGTGTCATTCTGGAAATCTGGTCTCAGGGCTCAGGGTACCCACAAACTAGTAGAGCTAGTATTGCAAAACGAAGAAGAGTACCTCGGGAAAAAAGTTGCATTCGTTCCATATACGAAGCACGTAAAGATACCGTAGGTGCAACAGATGTTGCAGAACCCAAAATGCTGGTACTATCGTTTGCAGTTCATATGCCCCACGCAAACGCACGAAAAACGTCATCAAGTACCCCTATTATGCAACATAGTACCAGTTCTAATTAATCCGCAAGATCGGTGGAATCCTATAAGAGAAGTACTACCTCGGTCGCATTTCCGAGGTAATACCTGAGTACTAACTAATAGCTTGTTGTTTTCTGCCTGACTTTCTATATTGCAACATGGCAACTGCCCTGCGCCGGCCGAGGTGACATCGGACATCCGATAGCTTCCGATTTCTTTCCCGACGATGCATGCAGGCTCCGAACCCGGATGCTTGTTGCTTGGTTCATTCATCTGACGTGTAGAATGTATTGTAGGGTAATACTTGAGTCGGCGCATGCAACTGGTAGTATAGACTTCACGTGTGTGAGCTTTTTCTTGTGTAGATGCATAGTGATTGAACACAACTTCAGCTGCCGAGTTATAAGATTTTTCGTGAAATATCACATTGACAACAACGTCATAAATTGTGTTGCTCATTTGCGCTTGGTACCAGGTGCCACTCGCCACTCGCATACATTGAATCAACTCCGAGCTCCGAGCACTACATTTCTACAGTTCTCTACTTCTTTAACAACAAATTACTACTCGTACAACCTTTCCAGTTCTATCAATCAACTCCCACCTTCCACTTCTTTCATTCCAGACTCCTGCGTTGCGGTGCTGTGCTGTGGTTGCGTCCAAAGAACTTGGAACTGTTTCTTGACCCTTGACCATGCTGCTATTCCTTAACGCCGTCATCTTGTCCGTGAGCGTCCTTTGCGGCGGCGATCGCTGCAATGTCGTTGCCTTTCGTCCTGCTCCTCACGCGTCTCGACCATCATACGCCAAGACCAGAAGATCCATGTCTTCGTCGTCATCGACGACCACCACGTCTAGTAGTGCTGAGAGGGAATGGACGAATGGGTCCCAACGATCCATCTGCCTTTTGTGTTGGAATCCTTGGAGATTTGCACATTGACCCTCGAAAGATGGAGGATTATGAAACTGGTCGTTCCCAGTTTAAACCCATTTCGATCAAGCCAAGAATGCACATGGCAATGTAGCTCTCGTATCGCTGGGAGATTTGGGAGAATCCAAAACTGCGATCACAACGAATTGTTGCCTTCTGAATTGTTCGCCGGAACAACATTGTGTCACGAAATTGCTGAATTCCTAAACAGTTTCGATGTCCCGCAAGTTGTCGGTGGCAATCACGATTTGGAGGGAATTGATGAATTCGCCACGGACAAACAGAATCTCGACGTTTTCATGAAGGCCCATGGCAAATCGACTCCTCAATTTTGTCGCGAAGTCGCGACAAGACTGTCCTGGTGGGACTCGGATCGACCGTCTTTCGCGATGCACCCTACATCGCACGAGTTATTATTGATCAGGAACAAATGGCATGGTTCCAGAATTTCCTCGAAACACCCGGCCGATGACGGGTGGAAGTATTTGCTTTTCTCACGCACCCCCAACGGATCAGGCCTCCGCGTCCTGCAGGAGAATCATGTTGTGAATGGATGCTGCTGGCTCAATCATTCCGATGAGAAGAATTGTCGGAAATTCATTGAACTCGTCCGTGAGCACCGTTGCATCAAGGCATGGTTCTCGGGACATTTCCATTTGGGACAGGACTACCAGGATAGCATTACCTTCCCCACCATCCCACGCGAGGAGGGACCCTACCCGAATCGTGGATCGTGTGTCTTTGCGCAGACCAGTGTCATGCGCAAGGGTGCGAGTCGCGATGGACGACAGCAGAGCAGACTCTTGCGCGGCAACAAGAACGGATTCGAGATTTGTACCGTCGACCATAAAAATGGTGGCAAGATCCGTTTGGATGCCACGATTACGTACAAGGATACGGGACATGAAGTTGGAGTCTATGCGCATGAAGATGAAGCCTTTGAACATGACCAGTACTTTAAAGTCTACCAACCACAGCTTGGTGATCAGGGCTACATTTGCGGTGCCGAGGATGAGGAGCAGTGCATCATTAACAAAACTCCTGTATCCATGGACACTCGTCTATGGTGGAGACTCAGCAGCGGACGCGTGCTGGGAGTCCTGAATGGTATGCTCTTGGAGTATGATAGCTCTACCCTGGCTCCACTTGGACTCGTCTTACCAGCCGATGAGCTTCTTGGCAAGTATATTGCGGTTGTCGACTCGGGCGTCGAGGGTGAGTGCTACATTAACTTTGATGACGTCGGTATGGAAGGTGCAGATTGTGAATCGACCTATAACGAGAGGAGCAGGCTATTATTGTGCATGGTGAGGAAGGACACATTACTGTCGTTCAACCAAATGAGGATGGCTCGTACTGGCGCAAGATTGTGCGCAATAAGATTGCTCGTATGAAAGAGAAGAGATGAGAAGGCAGCCAAGAATTACGCCGTTGAGCAATTGGGCAAGGATGAGGCAACGGTCAAGGAACTCGTCGTTTCTACTTGGGACCTTACACCTCCACTGTGGGTAATGCTCTTTAGTTGCTCCTTCACTATTTAGGAAAGTTAAGTAGGGTAATATAGTTGAACCAACAAATGTTAACTTTCGCGTTCTTGTTCAAGTCTTGTCGACGACGTTAATCTTCCATCACACCGTTGTTACAACTTTTCAATTCTTCAATATTCCTATCATTGCGTATTCGGTACATGTGTGTAGGTGATGGAGCATCGCACGAATCATCAGTTCTACGAATTGCCACTTTCGAAGAAGGTGCAACCTTGGTTTCAAGCGATCTCACGCTGGCGCCTTGGGGACTTGAGGGTCGACATTATTTCGTACATCTGCCAACAGTTCGTCATTTTGTCATACACCGACCTCGTCGTTCTTACGTGGTATTTCCTCTTCCATCAATCAGTCACGCTGCTCCTGCTGCTGTGATGCAATGGTTTTGAGAATCGGTTGAAAGGCAGCAGCATTATTATTCTGTTCCATCGTGACGCTTGTTCTTGTTCCATTGCATCATTGACATCATGTTTGTCTGTCGCCTCCTGCCCTTCATCAAGTTGGCGCGACGATTCCATCAAAGTTGGAGTGTCGGGAAAGATAAATGGCGCGGAATGAGAAGAGTGTACATCTGGATGTTTTTTGGTGTTGGGAGGTGATATGACATGATCGCCTGTCGTCATTATTGTTGTCGACGTCGTTGGCGTTGAGTGTACGGTTGGTAGTGGAGTCGTAATGGTCAAAGCATTGTCGTTTTGGACAGCATCGGGTGTTGGTGATCGACATGTGGGTAGTGTGGAGAGGGCAGCACTGCACAATGACTGCACATCGTTCGATCCAGCGTTGAGGCTGCTCGTACTCTTGAGAATGGTGAGAGCAGCCAAGCCATTTGCAACGTCTTGAGAGCTTCATGCTCATTTTCTGGTTTCCATCAAGTATCCGTCACATTGCACAAAGCCGACGGCAAGGAGTAATCCACAGCACCTGGGAGCTTTCAACTTTTGAAACGAATCATTTGACGAAGATCTTTCGATAGCGAGGAATGAGGATGTGACGACAGGTGAATGACGTATAAATACAGGACTTGGCATCCACTTTGCAGGTCTGCAGCATTGTCGGTCTCAAGTGCCAAACGCTGAATTGCTTGTCGCAGCAAAGTTGTAGGAGACGGTCTCTTGCTGAGATTGCGTAGTCATTTGTTGATTGGAATGCATGGCAATGCTTGGTATCGATGTGCTTTGATATTGCGGCTGATTCTGATCCATTTCGGCCTCGAGATGTTTGTTCAAAATCTCCAATGCCTTTTGGACAAGCTCGTTGTCGCTGGAAGTTGCAATAGTAGGTCCTTGACCTCTGATAAGGGTTGCGAACGTTTCAGCAAAGCCATGCTTTGGTCTGTTACTTGCGCGGTTTGCTGCATATTTATGGTCTTGAGTAAACGTTGATGAGATTCATTTTGGGCCTTGACCAAGTCGGTCAACTCCTGAATTTGTTGTGTCAGGACACGAAAGTTGTCGTTACTCGCAGACACTGCTGCTGATTGCCTCTCTTGTAGTTCATCCTCGTCACTGTTGTTGCTACTATGACTATGTATATCAGCATCATTATCGTCATCGTCATTGTCCTCAGCATCCCCGTCAGAATGACGAGAGCGCAACTGGAGTGTCTTTTCCACATCCGTCGCATGGCTGGTTGCTACTGTTGCAGGAGGAAACAGTGCAAAATCGCCTCCATTCAACCATCGTACTGCTGCAGCTGCCGTCAGTCCTAACACCCCCAACAGTCAGCAATGCAACCGTCTGCGATGTCTCATGGTCCACAATCTCGCCTTGAGGTTGCATTGTTGTTGGTGGTATTTGTGTTGATGTGCTTGTGGGATATGCTGCAGCACCGGCGTTTCCACGATATCTCACATCACTGTTCCTGTTCCTCGCAGGAGTACGATGCTGTTGTGGAGACTTTGTGACGGTCACTCCAGTCTGGGGACTACTATTGTTGATATTGTCATTATCCTCAATGGTGTCATCATGACCATCATCATGGTCGATGAGTTTCTCCCAAACCCGATGAATGTCGTAGTCTGAAAAGCCTTTTGATTTCAAATAGTAAATTTTCTCCATGGCTGGAATTGTCGAAAGCGAAGGATGCGTCCAAAATTTGATTGCTTTATGAATATCAGCGTCCACCGCCGCTGATGCTGCTGGTGGAGTTGTTGTTGTTTCTGCTGCTGCTGCTGCTGCTGCTGCTGGTGATGATGATGATGATGATGTTGGATCATTCGTACTACTAGGATATCTTGTCGTCGCCACCGCCTCCTGTTTAATAGCAGGACCATCAGGCACTGGCATTCTACCGTCGCTCACTTCTGATAGTGTCATGTTGGTTTTTCTTCGTGTTGCTTGTGTTGCAGGTTGCAGCGGAAGTGATGTTTTATTCGATCATCATCATAGATGTGGCGAGTGTCGAGAGAACAATCGTTACCAGTACATCACATGTAACTTACAGTACCTACAATGCTACAGTACTGTTTGCATATTGTAGTTGTCGTCCTCTTCTCGATACTGTACGAGTACAAGGTGGCGCAAGGTGTATATAACATACGGCGTACAATAGTAGCCATAGTGTACTTTGTGCTACGTACTGTATGATACTTATCATTCATCCTACTGCAGGTATGTATAACTTCATATATATACAACGCAATTGAAAATTGAATGCCTGATGCCTGCATCGAACGCTGGTTGAAGATTGAATACGATGAGTGGTTCAACATCTCTCATCATAAAATATGCACTTTGGGTAAAATCTCAGTTTCCTTTTGCAAGAGTTGATTACATCATTCCTCTCGTTGTTCCGTGTTCATGTCCTTGCGGCTGGAGGCTGTCTCTCTGAAAAGATATCAAGGTTCCGCCGCGTAGACCATGCTTTCCTCTTGGAACAGCATATGGTCTCCTGTAGGCCATCATATTCATCATCATCATCATTGGTTTCGTTGATGGCCTTGGTATTATCTTTGGATTGTATGTTGGTGGATTTGTTGCGGGACTGCTTGGCTTCTTGGTTGTTGGATTGGGAGTGTTTGGAGTAGTAGAATCCTGCAAGACTTTACTGCACGAACCCACTTTTCCAGCCTTGTCCGTGGCTGTCACAACAATACTGTCAGGGACTACAGCCTGTCCACTGAAAGTATCGTTGCAATCAAAGGAAATTCCCAATGTTTGTCCAACTGACACGAACTGGTACTGACCATGACAGGCAACAGTCGTGGATGTTACCGTTGGGGATGTATCGCATGCATCCGTGACTGTGTAACTGACATCATAGTGATGGCTCGCAGCGTCATTTTTGCGATTCGTATTGCAGGTAACAATTGGCGGAGTAGCATCCACAACTGTCACAGTGCTATTGCAGCTCGCCGTCAGACCCTTGCTATCAGTCACGGTCAACACAACCAGAGTTTTTCCCAGGGTGTATGGTCCTGGAGGAGTCTGAACAATCGTGACATTGTCTCCACTGACAAGATCAGGATCAGTCGATCCATTGTTGATTGATGCACTGGCAACACTGCATGTGCTAGCGTCTGCCACAACATCAACATTTGCACACAGGGCGACTGGTGGTTGTTGTCCATAGAATCGGAGGTGCCTTTGTGAAAACAGCGGGTGGGGTAGGAACATACCCTTCAAACTTACTGGCGCTGAGCGCAATCGTCTCGTAGGCACGACCAGATACCACCAAAGAAGGTTGGCCATCAAGCCAAACAATCAAATTGCTGACGACAAACGGACCGCTTACACCATTTGATCCGATCGTCTGACCGCTGAATTGGAAAGAGAGTCGGTTGATGCCAGCAGTAAAAAGTACTCACGTAAAAGCCAAGCACTGTCGAGTTCTTGTCGATCAAGGTTGCCAACCAAGAATATGTTCCCGAGCTGTACGTCTGAATTTCGATTTCAACATCGAGTCGGTCGAATAAACTATTTGAGTTGAAATCCACACCAGTCGTACTTCCAAGTCCAGTAAGCCGACTTGCGGGAATGATACTGTTTGGTGGCACGGCAGTTGTCACTGGTGTGCTCGTAAGACATACCCAAATTGATTGGCTTTAAGAGCGATTGTCTCAATGACAGGTCCAGAACGCACCAGGGAAGGCTGATTGTCTCCCCAAACAAACAGATTGCTGATGAAGAAGGGGCCGTCAACACCATTGGCTCCGATAGGCCGACCACGGAACTCAAAAGTGAGGCGGTTGATGCCAGCCGTGAAAACTGCAGAATTCACAAAGAAGCCAATCTCCGTGTAGGTTTTGTCGTTCAAGGTTGCCAACCATGAGTATGAACCCGAGGAGAACGTTTCAATTTCTATCGCGACATCGAGTCGGTCGTAAAAACCATCTTGGTTCAAGTGCACACCGGTCGAGGAAGTTTTTCCAGTGATTTGAATTGCTGGAATGATAGAAGGAACAGATGTTGTGGGAGTATAGCCTTCAAACTGACTGGCTTTGAGAGCAATCGTCTTGAAGACAGGACCATCAAGCACCAAAGGAGTTTGGCCGACTCCCCAAACAAATAGATTGCTGACGAAGAAGGGACCGTCCACACCATTTGCTCCGATTGGCCGACCATTGAATGTGCACTTGAGAAGGTTGATGCCAATAGTAAATGCTGCCGAACGCACACAGAAGCCAACCTCCGTGGAGTTTTTGTCGTTCAAGGTTGCAAACCAAGAATATACACCCGGCACATTAGTTTCAATTTTGATCTCAACATCGAGTCGGTCGTAAAAACGATTTTGGTTCGAGTCCACACCAGTCGAATTTCCAGTCGAGTTTCCACCTTCAGTTACTAGTCGAATGGCTGGAACGAATGGAATGTACCCTTCGAACTGGCTGGCGTTGAGTGGAATCATTTCAAAGGCGGGGTCAGGAAGTAACAACGAAGGGAGGCTGCTATCGCCCCAAACATGTAGATCGCGGAGGTAGAATGGACCTTGAATGCCACTTGATCCAATTCGCTGACCGCTGAACTGGAAAGTGAGGTTGTTAACGCCCTTTGTAAGTACTGCGGAACTGTTATAGTAACCGACCTCCGTGTTGTCCTTGTTTTTCAAGGCTGCCGAGAAAGAGTATGAACCAGACGTATTCGTCTCAACATCTAGCTCAACATCAAGTCGGTCAATCAAACCATTTCGGTTTAAGTGAACGCCAGTCCAATTGCCGACCAGTGAACCGAATGGTCGTCGTTGGTGCGATGGTTGCGTTGGTTGCATCGGTTGCGTTGGTAGCATTGGTCGCATTGGTTGGTGTTGGCGTTGTTGGTGGCGTTGCTGGCGTTGTTGGCGTTGTTGGCGTTGTTGGTGTTGTTGGTGTTGTTGAGATATACCCTTCAAACTGACTGGCGGTGTAGGCCGTCGTTTGAAAGATCATTCCGGAGCTGAAAAAGAATGCCGTGAATACCAGTCTCGATAAACGTTGAGATCGCTGAACAAGTAGGGACCATCCAGAGCACTTGAACCAATTGTCTGACCGGTGAATTGGAATGTGAGGAGGCTGGCACCTTTTTTAGTTCTCCAGAACTTGTCGCGTCAACAACGACTGTGTTGTTTTGGATTTCAAGACAGCTGTACAACTATACGAACCCGGCGAATCAGTTTCAAAACCTATCTCAACATCGAGTCTGTCGAAGAAGTCGTTTTGGTTCAAGTCCACGGCAGTCACATTGCGAAATCCAGTCAAACGGTCCGGAAATGTCTTGTTATACGCCTTATGACGATGGAACGAAGGACAACGGGATTAGACGTCGCTTCATGAAGAATTGACATTCGGATGGGCACATCATCACCAGTCCACATGCTTGCTGACGCATATAGCGACACTGATGATCCAATATCCAACAATTCCAAACAAGTGCGACTTGATTCTCGATTTCGTGATCAGCAAAGAAAGAACATTCTTTGTTGTTCTAAAGAAATGAAATAGAGGCATAGTTGTTACTCACAACGGCACGCCTGCCATGGCGTGCAATAGCTTCAGCTTCGACGTTTGGAGCTCTGAGGCTGAATCCAAAGCAAATTGCAAAGAATGGAATCGATATCATTTTTGATTGTTCTTGTTTTTTGACTAAAGTTCATATTAATGCGACGAGCTGATTTACGGTGACCTTCTCATTGAGCGACGTGTTCGCATTTGCACTCGACTATTTCTACATGTTCAGGCAAGAATGAATCGAGGAAACGTTCGCGTTCACGATGAAAGCGAACCAAAGAAAGGAAAGAGAATACTCCGCGTCGACTCACTTC